>JACEEZ010010980.1:65000-95000 GCA_016584305.1 Chionoecetes opilio
GAGAGAGAGAGAGAGAGAGAGAGAGAGAGAGAGAAAGAGAGAGAGAGAGAGAGAGAGAGAGAGAGAGAGAGAGAGAGAGAGAGAGAGAGAGAGAGAGAGATATGGGGGAGTGAGTGAATAGATGTAAGTACATTTGTCCTCCTCCTCTTCCTCTTTCATCCTTATAAACTATAAAATTTACCACCGTTTTTTTTTTTTTTTTTTTTTTTTTTTTTTTTTTTTTTTTGGTGTCTATAGAACCTGTACGCTATTTTATTATTATTATTATTGTTGATACTGTTTGCACTCTCCCTTGAAATCCACTCTACTCCTTCTTCTTATGTATTATCTTCCTCCTCTTCCTCTTCCGCCTCTTCCTTCACCTCTAACAATAAAAATAAAAATAAAAAAATAAAAATTACAAAAAAATTAAAGCTACCTTCCTCCTCACCACCACCTGTCCATGTGGAACGCCAGCATGAGTTTCGACAGAGGATGCTTGCAGCCTATGTTGATCTCAAGAACTAGGCTTTGAACCGGTTTAAGGGAACGAAAACGAAAACCGAAACGAACGAAATTATGCTCGGAACAAAAACAGTAACGCAAACGTTATCATATTTACTGTTCCGGAGCAAAAACGCTATTTTAAAATCACTGTAACCGGTTAAAACGTTATTTTTTTGTTCCATGCCACATTTTTTGGTCAATAATAATGCATTTTCACTTCCAGTAGCCAAATTATTTAAGTAAATACATCTGTATTACATACCTACATAAATAAATAAATAAAGTCTACTGCATTTGCTCACTTGGCAATTTACGATGTGGTTTTGTTTCAAATAGTATCAATTTTTTTACTTTTCTTTTAATTTGTGAAGAGTAAACTTTTTTTTACGATATATAATTATAATTTTTTGCCTGCGTGATATGCATCACGTTCCCTTATTTTATTACACTTTCCATTCGTGCAATCATATTGAACTATGATACTGCAGTTGTGTTTAAGAACATGCTTGGATTAATATCCAGTAGTCAAAAATGGATAATATATCGTGAGTATCTGCTTAAACTTTTAACTGTGTTCATAGCCTAATACTTGGTGCGCCAAATTTCGATGTGTGTCTTAAGTTCGAGTCCTTGGAGTACCACATGTACTCATAGATTTCATTGATTAGGTTTATTTAATTAGTGGGTTGGTGATATTACGAATGAATCGTTTTTTTGCCATATATAATATTAATAGATAATTAGTGATTCATGGCCTTACGGCAACTGAGATTGCATACTCCTATACTACGCTTCCTGTATTGTATATGCAAATGTTTTGCCTTATTTAAGTCGTATAATAATATAGTTCTTACGACATCAACGGGTTTGATTTTGTTGAATAATGTGGACCATGAAATGTATGGCTTTATTACCATCTATAAGAATGTAGTCATGTATAGGCATTATTATTTATTATGGCTAATAGCATATTGAATACATGGTTTGAGAATAACGTTCTAACCAGTTTTAATTTCCTTCTAACCGGTTCAGAAAAGTTACGTTTGGAGGAGGAACGATAAACGAAACGTTAATAATACTGTTTCTGATCGGAACGAACCGTTTGAAAAATAATTTCGCTTTCAAGCCCTGCTCAAGAAGGCGTTTGACTCAGTGCATCGTGAGTCACTCTGGGATCTTCTGCGACTTCGCGGGATTCCTGCAAGGACTATTGGTTTGATGACTGGTCTGTACTCTGGGACTGAGAGTGCTGTGAAGTGTGGGGGAGCTGTATCCAGCTTCTTTCCTGTTAATACAGGAGTGAGTCAAGGATGCTTCCTTGCCCCATTACTTTTCAACACTTGTATGGACTGGGTATTCGGCAAAGTTGTAGATCAAACTGATTGTGGAGGCAATTCCTCTGCAACACCAAGATCACTGATCTTGTTTATGCCGATGATGCAGTAATCTTTGCTGAGTCGCTAGAGGTCCAGGTGATGGCTCTCGAGGCGCTGCACGAGGAGGCAAAGCCTTTGGGACTTGAGGTCTCCTGGCTTAAGATCAAGGTCCAGGTGTTTGGAGGCTTACTAGATGAAACAGTACAGTCTGTTCATGCGTGCGGCGAAGACATTGAGATAATGGAAAGTTTTACATACCTTGGTAGCGCAGTCCATAATGATGGAGGGGCACTTCAAGAAGTCTTACGGCGGATTGGCATAGCCCACGGTGTTATGGACTCGCTCAGCACGAGTATTTGGCGTTGTCGGTACCTGTGCAAGAAGACAAAGATCCGGATCTACAAGTCGCTTGTGATCCCTGTGCTACTCTATGGTTGAGAGACATGGACACTAAATAGCGACTTGAAGAAGCGAATCGATGCCATATGTAATTAGTGTCTTAGTGTAATTAGTGTAATTTATGGGGTGTCGCTGGGATGATTACGTGTCAAATCGGCGATTGCACCGTGTGACTGAATCGAGGCCTATTACCTGCATAGTCCGTCCGCACCAACTTCGGCTATATGGGCGTGTGGCACGCTACCCTGAAACCGATCCTTCCCATCAGGTTGTATCAGTAAGAGACAATCCGGCGTGGAGGAGGCCAAGGGGGCGTCCACAAGCCTCGTGGCTGGGGCAAGTTGATGTTTCCTGTGGAGAGCTGCTTGGTATGGGAAGGGAGCCTGCATGGGGATTCGCGCGTAGTGACCCCCGGGAGTGGCGTCGTAGGGTGGGCGTGGCGACGCGCCCCCCGGCGTATGCCCCCAATGATTGATTGATTGATTGATTCCTCCTCATCCATTTTTTTAGTAAATCCACTACAGTTTGTTCTCTCCATCGTAATTCTCTGTATTCCTACCTTTGTGCTCTCTTCCTCCTCTTCCTTCTCCTCCAACCATTAAAAAAGAGAAAAGAAAAAAATTACAAAAGAATTAAAGCTATATTTCTTACTCTTCCAATATTTTTAGTAAATCCACTACTGTTTATTCTCTCCCTCGTAACCCTCTGTACTCCTTCTTCAGGCGGGTCCTGCCCACGGTGGAGCCTGGTTACATACGCCCACTGCTTCCCGCCCACGCCCCTGTGGAACCCGAGGAATGGAAAGATGTTATGGCGGATATAGAGAAGATTATTATGCCGGGGGTGAGTTTGGTGGTGGTTGTTGTTGTTATGGTGGTGGTGGTAGGTAGTAGTGTGGGTATTCGTAGTAGAAGTATTTGTAGAAGTAGAAATAGTATTTGTGGTAGTCATAGTAGTAGTAGTGGTGGTGGTGGTGGTGGTAGTGGTGGTGTTGATGGTGGTGGTAGTAGTAATGTGGGTGGGGGTGGTAGTAGTAGTTAGTCCTCATAGAGCGCATTATAGCCCAATATTTCATAAATTGTTTGCTATGGCAACGTTGTGATTATATCTATTCGTAATATATATATAATAATAATATATATAAATACTCGGATATTATATATTGTTGCTATACATGTATTATATATATATATCACTCATAATGATTTCTGATTCTTTGGAAAATACAACTTTATGTTTCTACACTTAAGCTTATGTAAGTCAGATAATCTCAGGTCATATGTGTTTCATCTTGGAAACAAGGACTTGACATGTGCTATTAAGCTTCATGTCAGTCCAAATCGGGTTTATGTGTTCTCGGTGCCTGGGACACCTGTAATCAGTGGATCTCAAACGGTTGATGTGCTCTCCGGCTGCCAAGGAGTGTATTCGTGAAACTCCGAGGTCAAGGCGTGTTTGGAGCCCCGACGGAAGGCTGGTTGTCTCGAGGAGAGCGGGCTGGACAGGCCTGCCCTGGCTGGGAACCGGGACCAGCACAGGGCTCTGTCACGCCGGACTAGAACCCTCCTGGGGAGAGACAAGGAGAGGTATGTCAGGAGACTCGCTGAGGATGTCGAGGGTCATTTGAACGCTAATGACCTCCGACCTGCCTACCGAGCCCTGAAGAAGCTCCGTTCCAAGTCTCCTTCTCGGGCGAGTGCTATTCGAACAGCAGATGGGCGCCTCGTGTTGGACATGGATGGGCAGATGGCTCGTTGGGCTGAGTACTTTGGGCAGTTGTTCACGGTGGACCCTCCAACTGAGCAGCTTCACACCACTGGGTTACAGGCAGTGGATGCCGATCCTCCCATTGACGAAACCGCACCCTCTCTTGACGAAGTCAGAGAGGCTGTAGCAAAGTTGAGGGGTGGAAAGGCAGCTAGTGTTTGTAATATCAGTGCGGAGCTCCTCAAAGCTGGGGGTGAGGCCATGATCCACGGGTTGCATGCTGTCCTGACTGCCGTGTGGCAATCAGGTACCATTCCTCCTGACTGGAAAAGGGGGCTGGTTGTCCCTATCTGGAAAGGGAAAGGGAAAGGGGACCGTCAGGACTGCAACAATTACCGCGGTATTACACTGCTCAGCGTACCAGGCAAGGTGCTTGCCCATCTATTGCTGACACGGATTTGCAGTCATCTGCTGAAGCATCAGAGACCTCAGCAGTCTGGGTTCACGCCTGGTAAGTCAACAACGGACCGTATCCTAGCGCTTCGTGTCCTGGTGGAACGCCGACGTGAGTTTCGACAGGGGATGCTTGCAGCCTATGTTGATCTCAAGAAGGCGTTTGACTCAGTGCATCGTGAGTCACTCTGGGATCTTCTGCGACTTCGAGGGATTCCTGCAAGGACTATTGGTTTGATAACTGGTCTGTATTCTGGGACTGAGAGTGCTGTGAAGTGTGGGGCAGGTGTATCCGGCTTCTTTCCTGTGAATACAGGAGTGAGGCAAGGGTGTGTCCTTGCCCCATCACTTTTCAACGCTTGTATGGACTGGGTATTGGACAAGGTTGTAGATCAAAGTGATTGTGGAGCATCCGTTGGCAACACCAAGATCACCGATCTTGTTTTTGCCGATGATGCAGTAATCTTTGCTGAGTCGCTGGAGGTCCTGGTGATGGCTCTCGAGGCGCTGCACGAGGAGGCAAAGCCTTTGGGACTTGAGGTCTCCTGGCTCAAGACCAAGGTCCAGGTGTTTGGAGACATACTAGATGAAGCAGTACAGTCTGTTCATGCGTGTGGCGAGGACATTGAGATCTTGGAAAGTTTTACATACCATGGTAGCGCAGTCCATAATGACGGCGGGTCACGGCAAGAAGTCTTACGGCGAATTGGCATAGCCCACGGTGTTATGGACTCGCTCAGCGGGAGTATTTGGCGTTGTCGGTACCTGTGCAGGAGGACAAAGATCCTGATCTTCAAATCGCTTGTGATCCCTGTCTTACTCTATGGTTGTGAGACATGGACACTAAATAGTGACTTGAAGAGACGAACCAATGCCTTTGGTAATAAGTGTCTTCGCAGAATAATGGGGTATCGCTGGGATGATTACGTGTCAAATCAGCGATTGCACCGTGAGACTGAATCGAGGCCTATTACCTGCACAGTCCGTCAGCGCCAACTTCGGCTATATGGGCATGTGGCACGCTACCCTGAAACCGATCCTTCCCATCGGATTGTATCTGTAAGAGACAATCCGGCGTGGAGGAGGCCAAGGGGGCGCCCACAAGGCTCGTGGCTGGGGCAAGTTGATGTTTCTTGTCGAGAGCTGCTTGGTATGGGAAAGGAGCCTGCATGGGAACTCGCGCGTGGTGACCCCCGGGAGTGGCGTCGTAGGGTGGGCGAGGCGACGCGCCCCCCGGCGTATGCCCCCAATGATTGATTGATTGAGTATGAGCGCATACCTCCGGCCGAATATTTAATCAATTGGTTGCCATGGCAACAGTTGTCAATAGATTTCATCCAAAATTAAATTAGTTCTTCCTTATACCAAATAGACTTGGTATACTGAGTTTGGTTCAAATCTATTCGTAACTTTTCGAGAAATCCTGTACACTAACAAACAGACAGACAGACAGACAGATCGGGGTGAAAACATAACCCCTCCAACTTCGTTGGCGGAGGTAATAATGATAATAATGATAACAATAATAATAATAACAATGCCATCATTTCAAAACATCATACCACCTCCATTTTTTTTTTTTATAATATCCTTTCAAATTTTTACCTCTAATACAATAATTTTCCCACCAATAACAACACACCTTTACATCTATCCTCTCTAATTATCAGGCAACCACCTGAGCCCTCATAAAAAAATAAGATAAAAAACACTAAGGAAGATAATAGCCTACAATCGCTATAGATTCCGCCGTAAAAGAACTTAAAAACATAAGAAAACTAGGGGGGGGGGGGCACTCAGTAGAGCGCATACCTCCGCCGAATATTTCATCAATTGTTCCATGGCAAATTGTCAATAGATTTCATCTAAATTAAATCATTTCTTCCTTACATACCCAATATTGTATACGGAGTTGTTGTCCAGAATCATGTCATAACTTTCGAGAATCTGACACTAACATGACAAAACAGTCACAGACAGACAGCAGACTGGAACCGATTTTGCAACAGACAACAATCAACGGGGTTGAAAACATACCCTACCAACTTCGGAGCGGAGTAAAAGGAAGCATACAAAGACGCGTCGCGGAGACCTCCTTTTTTTCAGTACTTCGTTTGGAGAGGCAAAGACAGTGAGGAGAAGGCAGCTCCGGTGTGTTGAGTCAGGTGCATTAAGTGGGCAGGTGCAGTGATTAGAGTCGACATGGCTAGTGGAGGCGATTGTGGTGTTAGTGTTGTGGAGGAGGGTGTTGTGGAGGTGTGGAGTGGGAGGAGACGTGGAGTAGATGACGAAGTGAAGGAGGCTGAAGCGAGTGTGGTAGAGGGAGGGGAAGTGACAAGGGGGAGTGTAGTGAAGTGTGTGCAGTGGCGCTTGAGTCTGTTCTGGAGGTGATCGATGACCTGAAAAGGTACTTCGTAAGGGAAGTGAACGATTTGAAAAGCGTGGTGAGGATGCAAGAGATAGAGATACGATCTCTTAAGTGTGGAGGTGGAGTGAGTGGAGGGGCACATGCGAGGGATGTACTTGGAGGGGTACCAGAGGGAGACGTGCCTCGGGCTACTACTAAAGGAGTGGTCTCTAGTAAGTCACCAAGGAATGGTGAATGGCAGGTGGTTGAGCATGGTGGAACACGCCCAAAGGAGAAAAAGGTATACAATGACCATGTTGTGTGCACGAACTCATTTCAGGTACTCTCGGGCTGCAAGAGGAAGATACGGAGGTAAGGACGGTAGACGATACATCATCACCCGAAGGTAAAATCTTGGTTGTTGGTGACAGTCAGGTTAGGCATCTCGACAGCAGGTTCTGTGACAGGGAAGGGATGCGCATGAAGTCGGTGAGTTACCCAGGGAAGGGGATAGGTTATGTTAGTGATAAGATAGTTGAGTGCATGGCGGACCAAGGGAAAAAGCCCATCGTCTGCCTGAGTGCTGGGGGAAACGATGTTGAGTATGTAAGAAGTGAGGAATTGCTACGGTGGTTCAAGGAAGCTGTAGTTAAGGTTAGGGATAGGGGTGGGTTTCCTGTGGTGTGTGGTGTCCTTCCAAGACGCTATGTTGACGACTTGTGGTACTCCAGGGCTATTGCTTTGAATTGCCGGCTGACACTTCATTGCAAAGCCAATGGTTGGGCCTTTGTCGACAGCTGGGACCTCTTTTTCGGGCATAACCACCTCTACCGCAGGGACGGGGTGCACTATTCGAAGAAAGTAGTTCAGAGCTTGTCTGAATCCCTTGAAAGGGAGGTAGGTGCACTGCAGGCTTTTTTAAGATAGAGAACCGGGGAGTAGACACTGGGGTCGGGATAAAGGAAACATGCGACACTAGGAGGAGTTTCAGAAGGCAGGGAACCAAAGTGATTCGTAAGAAGAGAGTGAGGAGGGGTTTAGTTAAAGATAAAGGGAAAATGGACAAAAATAAGAGGAGTTGCTTGAAGGTCTACTATACTAACTGTTGGAGTATTTTAAACAAGATAGATTCCCTGAGAGGAATAAATAGTGTAGAGGATTTTGATATAATAGCATTAACAGAAACATGGTTGGATATGTCAGGAAAGGTATTTGATCCGGAAGTCCAGATAGCTGGGTATAAGTTATTTCACAAGGACAGAGTTGGCAGGCGAGGTGGAGAAGTTGCGCTTTATGCAAGAGATACATTGCAGTGTTGTGTTAATAATGTTATAAACACAGATGACAGTATAGAGTCTATATGGGTTGAGGTTACGGAGGAAACTGAGAAAATGTTTTGGGTGTAGTGTATAGGCCTCCAAACTTATGTAAAGAGGATTCAGCTCCTATATGGGAAGAAATAAACAAGGCCTGCAGATATAATCGACTATGCGTGTTGGGAAATTTTTATTTTAGGAATATAGACTGGGATTTAATCATAGATGACAGCGACGCAGATGAATTGTTAAATATAATCCAGGATAACTTTCTAAATCAAGCAATCAAGGAGCCTACTAGAGGAGATAATATTCTAGATCTATTGCTGACAAATAGAGACGATTTAGTTACAGATGTTGGTGGAAAGTTAGATAATAGCGACCATTATGAGATCAGATTTAGCTTAAAATGGGAAGTTGGAAAATTAAGTGGCAATAAGCATCGAATACCTAATTTCAGAAAGGCCAATTATGCAGGCTTAAGAAGACACCTGGAGGTTATTAATAAGAGGTTTGGGATGGAGGAGAAGAAATTTTCCGAGGGTAAGGACAGGGCGATGACAGATGGAAAGGCCAATTATGAAGGATTAGGAAGGCACCTGCAGGTAATTAGAGCGGTTAGACATAGAAGTGAGGTCGGGCTGAGGAAGATGATATCTTATTTGTAAGGAATATAATTGACGGACAGAAAAAAAATATTTCTTATAGGGAAATAATATCTAGAAAAAGTGATCCAAAATGGATGACCACTAATTTAAAACACAACATTGAAGTAAAAAGAAACATGTATTTAAGGTTCAAGGCAGGATTGGTGAGCAAAGAACAGTATAATGTGATGGCGAGGACAGTGAAGAAATTAACTCGAGTAGCTAAGAACAATTAGAGATTAAAAAGCAGGAACAAGGTCAAAAGTGACCCAAACGGGGTTCTATCAGATATATAAAACCAAGACAAGGGAATTAGTCGGGCTTAAGGTCAGGACAGGGTGAAGGTCTTAATACGGATAGTGGATATTTGTAAAAGCTATAATGATTATTCTTAGTTTTTACTGAGGAGGATACACAGACGATAACTGAATATATACAGAAAGATACTTTGATCCTATCTAGACACTTTGCAAAGCCAACTAACAGGTTATTGACTATACAAAGCCCACCACACCAGGACGAATTTGGTGGACGTCGAACCGTGACCGATGCGCAGGGATCTGCACACCAGTCCGTGATTCTACCACCTGGGTACACCTGGCGGGTACGATAACTGATATGAACAGATGTTCAAGGAAGCGAGAGGAGAAACCCAAAGATTTGTGATAACTAGGGAAGTGGTGGAAGAGGGTATAGATAAAAGGAAGACATTTTAAATCGCCAGGACCAGATGATGTGTATCCCAGGGTATTAAAGGAATGCAAGGAGGTGTATTATGAGTTTTTATAGTGCACATTTTAGGAAATCGGTCGAGATAGGTCGATGGTGCCATTATTGGATGAAAGGAAATGTTGTTCCCATATTTAAGAAGGGAGACCAGAGGATAAGTCAATTATCGACCCGTAAGTTCTAACGTCAGTGGTAGGGTAAATTAATTGGAATCTATTGTATGTCAAAAAACATTAGAGAGCACTTAGATAAACATAGTTTTGATTCATAATTCACAACATGGATTCACCAATGGGTAGGTCATGTCTCGCCAATTTATTGAGTTTTTATAGGAAGTTATTGAGACGGCAGATAAGATAAGGGATTATGATATAATATATCTGGACTTTAGTAGAGGATTTGAACAAAGTACCACACGAGAGACTCTTAAATAAGTGTAAGGCTCATGGAATAGATGGGAAGGTTCTTCGTTGAATCAGAGCTTGGCTAAGTGATAGGCAACAAGGTTACAATTAATAGTTCTCAAATAATATAATGGTAGATGTTGACAAGTGGAGTTCCATAAGGGTCTGTTTTGAGTCCAATACTATTTTTATTTCACATCCAACGACTTCGGATAGTGGGATTAGCAGTGATATCAGCAAGTTTGCTGATGATACTAAGGTAGGTAGGATTATTGGATCACAGTCTGATGTAACATATTGGCAGGGAGACTTAGATAACGTAATGAGTGGGTAGTCAGATGGCAGATGGAATTTAATTTGATAAGTGCAGCGTTATGAATGTTGGTAAAAAAACCTGGTAAAAGATACACCATACGCATTGTATCGCTGAAAGATCAGAAGGTGAAAAAGATCTTGGAGTGAGGGTTGAGCCCAGACCTCCGACCTAGAAAACAATATTTGAGGCCAGAAATAGAGCTAATAAAGTGTTGGATTCATTACCAGAAGTGTTAAAATTAGAAGTGCGGAAGTTATTCAAAGCTTTATCTGGCTCTAGTCAGGCCTCACCTAGACTATGCGGTTCAGTTTTGGTCTCCATATTACAGGATGGATATAGCCTTGTTAGAAACAGTTCAGCGAAGGATGATCAAATGTACAAGGGATGCGTAACTTTAGTTATGAGAAGAATTGAAGTTATTAAAGTTACACTCACTCGAGAGACGCAGAGTAAGGGCGATCTGATAGAAGTTTTTAAGTGGCAAAGGGATTTAATAAAGAGAGGTAGAAAAGTTCTTACGGCTTTTAACCAGGGTACGAACATAAGTAATGGATTCAAGCTGGAAGGGCGTAGATTTAGAAAGGAAATAGGAAAAACTGTTCACAAATAGGGTGGTGAATGAATGGAATGGACTCAGTAGACAGGTAGTTAGTGCGGAATCATTAGGGAGCTTTAAAGAGGGGCTGGATAGGTTCATGGATGGGGATGAAAGGTGGATGTAGGTAGTGTTAGGTGACAGGAACTACAACGTGTAGGCCTCGCCGCCTCCTGTAGCTTCCTTATTTTCTTATGTTCTTATGTTCTAATGAGACCTACACGTGGTAGATCCTGTTACTTAACACTACATCCACTTTTCATCCCCATCCATGAAATGATCTACCCTCCTTTTAAAGCTCCCTAATGACTGCACTAAATACCTGTCTACGAGTCCATTCCAGTCATTTACCACTCATTTACCATTTGTGAACCAGTTTTTCCCTATTACTTTTTTTAAATCTACGCTTTTCCAGCTTGTATCCGTTATTTCTTGTTCTACCCTGATTACTAGCCGTAAGAACTATTCCTACATATCCTTTATTGTATCCCATTATCCACTTAAAAACTTATATTAGATCGCCCCATACTCTACAGCTCTCGAGTGAGTGTAAATTTAATAGCTTTAATCTCTTCTCATAACTAATGTTAAGCATCCCATAAATAATTTTTGTCATCCTTCTCTGTACTGATTCTAACAAGGCTATATACATCCTGTAATACGGAGACCAAAATTGAACCAAATAGTCTAGGTGAGGTCTGACTAGAGCCAAATAAAGCTATATAATAAACTCAGCACTTATACTTTTAACACAGCTGGTAATGAATCCTAACACCCTTTTAGCTCTATTTCTAGCCGCAATACATTGTTTCCTAGGACGGAGGTCTGAGCTCACCCTCACTCCCTGATCTTTCTCACCTTCTGATCTTTTCAGCGATACATTGCGTATGGTGTAGCTATCTATTACCAGGGTTTTTCTACCAACATTCATTACGCTACACTTATCAATATTAAATTCCATCCGCCACCTGACTACCCACTCATTTAATTTATCTAAGTCTCCCTACAATATGTTTACATCAGACTGTGATCTAATAATGGACCCGTTTACTCACACCTAAAACACGGAGTATTATAAAGCTTTGGGTGCAATTTAGGCTACATATCACTGTACTCATATTCTTTTTGCTGAGAAATGCACCATAAATGAAATATATGGCCTTTTTGGGGCCAAAATATCACAACACGGCGGAACGCGCTGTGATTGGTTGTGACGTAGTAACTGCAGACTCAGATCTCGCCTGATCAGCTGATCGGCTTGTTTTGGCTCAGCAAACCGCAAATTATAGTTTTATTTTACTAACCTAACTAACCTTACTAACTTGCATTACCCCTACTACCGCAAGATGACCAGTAATCCTCCTTCAAGTGATGTAGTAGGTATTCACTGTGTTTGTGAATATATAAGTTGTAGTTTATAAGGAAAAAGTGGATAGACAGAGCGAAGTGGTCCGTGACACCAGACAAGTGATGACTTCTGGGATCGGCATTCCTTATAGGGAGCTTAAATGAACCTGCAATGACATGTAAAGCTAGACAGATAGACGAACTCATAGAGGAACAGGTAGAAATGTATGGCTTTCTTTCCCCACATAAGCAAAACACACCCTTCGTCACTCTACTCACCACTACAACCTTTACTAACCATACATTTCTACCTGTTCCTCTATGAGTTCATCTATCTGTCTAGCTGTACATGTCATTGCATGTTCATTTAAGCTCCCTATAAGGAATGCCGATCCCAGAAGTCATCACTTGTCTGGTGTCACGGACCACTTCGCTCTGTCTATCCACTTTTTCCTTATAAACTACAACTTATATATTCACAAACACAGTGAATACCTACTACATCACTTGAAGGAGGATTACTGGTCATCTTGCGGTAGTAGGGGTAATGCAAGTTGGTGTATTAGTAGGTAGTACATAATAGTAGCGGCCGCTTCACAGCTGTTTTGCTCTGTTGTCTAAGCTAGTGACGTCACAACATGGCGCCAGTCGTTTTAGAGCGTATACATTTTCCTGTACTTAAATTGGCTGTATCATCAAAAATACTGTTCACATCGAAAAATCAACATCACTGCCCAACTATATGAGGCTTGAAGATGTCAAATCAATCCTTACCTCAAGTAGAGTAAACGGGTCCATTCAACCTACCATTGTATCATAAGCAAACTTGCTGATATCACTGTTAATCCCACTATCCAAGTCGTTGACGTAAATAAAAAAAATAGTAATGGACCCAAAACAGACCCTTGTGGAACCCCACTTGTTACCTGCCTCCATACGGATTTAGAACAATTAATTGTAAGTTTGTAACCCTTTGTTGCCTATCACTTACCCAAGATCTAATCCAACGAAGTACCTCAATTCCCATCTATTCCATGAGCCTTAACCTTATTTAAGAGTCTCTCGTGTGGTACCTTGTCAAATGCCTTACTAAAGTCTTGGTATATTATATCATAATCCTTATCATTATCTGCCGTCTCATAAACTTTCCTACAAAAACTCAATAAATTGGTGAGACATGACCTACCCTTGGTGAGTCCATTGTGAATCATTTACCAAACTATGCTTTTCTAAATGCTCTCTAATGTATTTTTCAATAATAGATTCCAATAATTTATCTACCACTGACGTTCGACTAACGGGTCGATAATCTGACATTAGTCCTCTATCACCTTTAAATATGGGGACTACATTTCCTTTCCTCTACATTAACGGCACCTCATATATATCAACCGATTTCCTAAAAAGGTGCTCTAACGACTCACTAACAACCTCCTTGCATTTTTTTATAATACTCTCAGGGATAAAATTAATCTGGTCCTGGTGACTTAAAATTCTTCATTCTATCTATACTATACCCACTTCTACCATTTCCCTAGTTATCACAATATCTTTGAATTTCTCATCATCCTTTTCTCTAAACATTTGTTCACTATCAGGTAGCTACCATCTGTATATCCTCCTCAGTAAAAACTTAAAAAATAATCATTTAAAACTTTACACATATCATCATCAGAACTTACAATCTCACCCTTCTCTAATTTTAACGGTCTCACGAAATCCCTAGTCTTTGTCCTATAGACCTGAAAAAATCCCTTAGGGTCGGTTTTTGCCTGGCCAGTGACCTTAATCTCATAATTGTTATTTGCTGCTCTTGTTAATCTTTTAACTGTCCTAGCCATTACGTTATACTGTTCTCTGCTCAGCTGTCCTGCCTTGACCCTTCAGTACATGTTTCTTTTTGCTCCAATGTTGTGTTTTAAATTCGTAGTCATCCATTTGGGGTCGATTTTCCTTGATCTTATCGCCCTACAAGGCATATTCATTTTCTGACCAGCTATTAAGTTCCTTACAAACAATGTATAATCCTAATCAGCACTGACCTCACTGACACCTCTCTCCGTCCGGACCTCAGACCCAACCCTCCCCTCTATCCTACACCCCTAGTTAATCCACTACAGGTGTCTTTTTAATCCTGCATAATCAGCCTTTCTGAAGTCAGGTACTCTATGCTTGTTAACACTTCTAGTTTCTACTTCCCATTTTAAGCAAAACCTGATTTCACAATGTCGCTATTACCTAACTGACCTCCAATTTCCACTTATGTAACTAAATCTTCCCTGTTTGTTAGTAATAAATCTATAATATTATCTCCCCGAGTAAGCTCCTTGATTCCTTTCCTTAGAAAGTTATCCTGAACTAGATTTAATAATTCCTCTGCGTCATTATCTCCTACAATTACATCCCAGTCTATGTTCCTAAGATTAAAATTTACTACGCATAATCGATTATATCTACAAGCCTTGCTTATTTCTTGTCATATGGAACTGAATTATCTTTAAATAAGTTTGGAGGCCGATACTCTACACCCAAAACCATTTTCTCAGTTTCCTCCGTAAGCTCTATCCATCATTATAGACTCTATGCTATCATCTGTTTTTATAACATTATTAACACAACACTGCAATTTATCTCATGCATAAAGTGCAACTCCTCCACCTCTCCTACCTAACATGAAACAAATTGTGCTTGTGAAATAGCTTATACCCCGCTATCTCAACTTCCGGATGAAATACCCTGCCTGACATATCTAACCATGTTTCTGTTAATACTATTATGTAAAAATCTTCTACACTATAGTCGGCCCATCCTGTTCTGGTCCCTCGGGTGGAGTGGTGGGACTCCCGCAGTGGTGTCACGTTCACCGTTGACAGGCTGATGAGTACTCTCTCTCATACTATTAGCTATTACATGAACTATTTTTGAATCATATAGCTTTATAATACGGCTGCATGGTTTTGTGAATGGCTTGCGATTTGACGGTAAAACAACGAGTCTGTATACCTTTCATTATACTTGGCATAGTAGCTCATGCGACTCTGCCGGCCGAGTGACTTTGACACAGCCCCACCCGCCGGTCATCCGAGAGAATGAGGTGAGAAGGGTGGTGACCTGGCGGGGGTAGTGGGGTGATGTGGCACCACCGCGGACCTGGACCGCTCCACCCGCGGGACCAGGACAAGCTAGGCCGACTATAGTTATTCCTCTCATTAAATCTATTTTGTTTAAAATACTCCTACAGTTTGTATAGTAAACCTTTAAGCTCTTCTTCTGGTCAATTTTTCAATTAACTTTAACTAACCACTTCCTCTCTCTCTCTTCTTACGAATCACTTTAGTTCTCTGCCTGCTAAAATTATTTCTTGTGTCAATACTTTCCTATAATCTGATCCAGTGTCTAATCCCTGGTTCTCTATCTTCAAAAAGCCTGCAAGGCACCTACTTCGCTTTCAAGGAATTCAGACAAGATCTGAACCCCTTTCCTCAAACGGTGCACCCCATCTCTGTGGTAGAGGCTGTTATGCCCGAAAAAGAGGTTCCAGTTGTCGACAGCGGCCCAACTATTGGCTTTGCAATGAAATGCCAATTTTGCTGTGAAATGATAAAAAATAATAATTACCTACTCACTCTCTCTCTCTCTCTCTCTCTCTCTCTCTCTCTCTCTCTCTCTCTCTCTCTCTCTCTCTCTCTCTCTCTCTCTCTCTCTCTCTCTCTCTCTCTCTCTCTCTCTTTTTCCTTTCTTTTTTGTATAGAGAGGTATTCAATTGATTGTTGTTCAGTTATTTTCTTTCTCCTTTCTTTTTTGTATAAAGAGAGATATTCAAAATTGTTATTCAGTTATTTTCTCTCTTTTGCTATGTCTCTCTCTAATCAGTATCCCCCTTTTCCTCTCTTCTCTCTCTCTCTCTCTCTCTTCTCTTTCCCCTCTCTCTCTTTATCTCTCTCTCTCTCTCCTCTCCCCGTTCTCTCTCTCTCTTCTCTCTCTCTCTCCCCTTCTCTCTCTCTCTTCCTCTCCCCTCTTTTCTCTCTCTCTCTCTCTCTCTCTCTCATTATCTACTCATTCTTTTCTCTCTAATTAGCTACTCACTCTCTCTAATTAGCTACTCACGCACCCTCTCTCAAAATTAGTACTCTTATGTTCTTTTAATTAGCTATTACACTCTTCTATTAGCTACTTCCCTCTATAATTAGCACTCACACCGCCCTTTTTAATTTTAACTCCTCACCATCTCCTCTATTCCTCTTAATTATTTAAATTACACACTCCAATCTTTTTTTTTTCTACCCACTTCTTCTCAATTAATATTCACTCTCTCCTCTCTTTAAAAATCACACCCCTCTTTAAAATTACCTATCACTTCTTTTCTAATTAAGGTTTTTTCTTTAAAAATTTTAATCCTTCCAATTAAGGTTTAAGGAAAGGCCCCTTTTTTTAACTACTCATGTCTCTTTTAACTACCCCCAACACACAAAACCACTCTCTCTTCTCTCTCTGTCTTGTCTCTAATTAGCTACTCACACACAACCCATCTCTCTCTCGCTGTCCTGTCCTATTATATGCTCACACCCTCTCCCCCCCCAACGGTCCCCATTGGCAGTCCCACGTTCCACGGTATTTCCCCCACCGGAGCAGTATCCTTCCCTCCCCTCCCGAATCCAGGGGGGGTATAGGCTGTTTTTTGGGTTCTCAGGGGTCAGTTTTAGGTTGTGTGTGTTGTATTTACCTAGTTGTATTTATCTAGGGGGGTTTTTTTTACAGGGCCTGAGTAAAATTCTTGTGGCCCCGTCTCTGTATCTACTTTTACCCATTTTTCTTTTCGTTGGTGACTTTAGTGCCGATTCCCCTCCTCATTTACCCTTTCCAAAACTTCTCTTTTATGGGGGGAACGTTTTCCTTTAGTTTTTTCAGGCATCTTTTTTTCCATTTGTTTTGTATGTCATCTTGTGTATCGACCTTCTCTTTGTTTCAGAGTCAGTAGTAAATTGGTAGCATTGTCTGTTTCTTCCATCTTAGTTATCAGCTTAAAAATTGTTATTAAGTCTCCTCCTTCTCTTCTCTGCTCAAATGTTGATAACTTTATTTCCTTCAACCTTTCCTCATAAGAAAATTCTTCTAGCTCTGGTACCATCTTTGTTGCCATTCTCTGTATCGTCTCCAAATTTTTTCACATGCTTCTTTTTATATGGGGACCATACAATGGCAGCATATTCCATTTTTGGACGGATCATTGTAGTAATTATCTTTCTCATCATATTTTTGTCTATGTAATGAAATGCCACTCAAATATTCTTTAACATCCTGTATGTATCTCCAAATATTTTATTTGTGTTTTTCTGGTTGTAGGTTATTCTGCATTATCACTCCCAGGTCCTTTTCTTCATGAACCTTTGTAATACTTCATTTCCAATTTTATACGGCCATTTATATCTCTTTCTGCATGTTTCCAATTTCCATCACATGACACTTATTCACATTGAATTCCATTTCCCATCTGCTGCTCCATTCGTAAATCTTGTTCAGGTCATTTTGTAGCGTTTCACAATCTTTATATATATTTTTATTTATCTTAAAATAGTTGTTCATCATCCGCAAATAAACTAATATAACTATTTATTTCCTCCGTCATGTCATTGACATAAATCATGAACATTTTTGGTGCCAACACTGATCCTTGTGGTACCCCACTAAATACTTTTCTCCATTCAGACTTTTCATCCTTCACTACTGTTCTCATTTTTCTTCCTATCAGATAACTTTCCATCCTAGTTTTGATCGTCCCTTTGATTCCTCCTAGATTTTCCAATTTCCAAAGTAGCCTCTCATGTGGAACTTTATCAAATGCCTTTTTAAGATCTAGATATACACAATCTGCCCATCTATCTTTTTCATGTGTTGTATCAATTACTCTTGAGTTAAAGCTTATTAAGTGTGTGTGTATGTGTTTTATGTGTGAGTGGGTGTGACTGTGTGTGTGTGTGTGTGTGTGTGTGTGTGTGTGTATTCATCTAGTTGTATTTTACAGGGCCAGAGCAATGCTCGTGTGCCCCCGTCTCCATATCAACATTTTTAGCATTCATCCTTAGTGCTTAGTTTTGGCCGAAGCCACCACCCCGGAGAGCAGGTCACAAACCCTGGCTAACACCCGGTACCCATTCACTGCTGGGTGGACAGGGGCTCGGGTTTTTTAAGGAAACAACCCATCTGCTTCCGCTCCGCCTGGGGATCGAACCCGGGACTTCTCGGTTGTGAACCGAGCGTGCTTCCTGTGTATGTGTGTGTGTGTGTGTGTGTGTGTGTGTGTGTGTGTGTGTATGTGTGTAAAAATATATATATATATATAGATTTTCGTGGGTAAAACAATATATAGACACCATAGACTATTCACTACTTTTCTCAATCCCACACAAAAAATATCACCTACCGTAGAAGAAGAAAATATGAAAGTGATTATAACCAAATTATAACCAAGAAGAAAAAAAATTACAATAGGAAAGATGCTGAAACGTAACATATAAAGAAATGATAATAATGAAAATAAATACCTTTTTTTTCTTCATGAAATATTTATCCTTCTTATTCATTCTTCTCAATAATATAGTATTTTTATTTATTCTTCTCAATTATATATTCTTGATAATGAAAAAAAATAATATACGCCTATTTTTCCCTTAGATATTAGAAAGAAAAAATATGAAATAGGAAAGATGATAAATAAGCAACAAATATAATAATAATAATAATAATGATAGGTAATAATGGTTATAATAAATCTGTCTATTTTCTCTCAGCTCACATCGCCCGCGTGCACGGAGCTTGAGGTTGTGATGATGGATTGGTTAGGCCAGATGATGGGCCTGCCTAGCGCCTTCCTGGCCTGCTCGGGGGGGACGGGCGGCGGCGTGATACAGGTGAGAGGATGGTACTAGTATAACATACAGTAGCATGTCTACCTGTAATTAGGAATGTGAGGGGATTACAATCATGTCAAACTGAGATTGAAACTGATGTGATTTAAAAGTTGAAAGATGGATGTTTGTTTAAAACCCCTTCACTGCTGATATCAAATGCATAGGCCTACCCCCCTGTGCGGCAGGTTTAATTTAAATATAAAAAAATTACTGATCATATTTTAAAGTGCCTAAATGAATAGGATGCTCATTCCATACCAGAAAATCTATGTTTGGTCTTGGTGGAGGCTACCAGCTAAGTGAAGAGTTACGTCAAAGTGCAGCAACAGGGCCGTGACCGTGCTGCCAGACGCACAATGAAACTACTTACTACTCAACATAATACAGCTTATTTTAGTACATAAATGCTTCATTCATGCATTCATTCATTCATTCATACTTCTGTTGTATATCCATCAAGAATATGTTGAATATCTTGACTATTTAGCCTCGCCATTGAAGTAGAGGGCGCGGCAGCGTCAACACGTCGTACTGTACCGCTTGACCTTATTAGTCACACTAACTCACGCAAGCAGAAAAAGAGGTTCTATTATATCGCAACACTTGACACTGTTGCCATACAAGCCTATCACAGCGAATATTTACCCATAATATTATTGAGCGCGCAGTTTAAATACAGAAACCATATATGTACCAGCCCCAGTGAACCCTTAAATAGCTGAGAGACCGTATTTGTACCAGCCGCAGTGAATGTATACATCTATCAATACAATAATGTATTGATAGATTAAGACATCATTTATTCCCTTCACATTATATCGCTTGCCATCACATTTTATCGCTTGCCATCACATTCTATCGCTTGCCATCACATTCTATCGCTTGCCATCACTTTCTATCGCTTCCCATCATTTTATATCGCTTCCCATCACATTATATCGCTTGCCATCACATTATATCGCTTGCCATCACTTTATATCGCTTGACATCACATGCTATCGTTTGCCATCACTTTCTATCGCTTGACATCACATTATATCGTTTGCCATCACTTTCTATCGCTTGACATCACATTATATCGCTTGCCATCACATTATATCGCTTGCCATCACATTCTATCGCTTGCCATCACTTTCTATCGCTTGACATCACTTTCTATTGCTTGCCATCACTTTCTATCGCTTGCCATCACATTATATCGCTTCCCATCACTTTATATCGCTTGCCATCACTTTCTATCGCTTGAAATCACTTTCTATCGCTTGCCATCACATTCTATCGCTTGCCATCACTTTCTATCGCTTCCCATCATTTTATATCGCTTCCCATCACATTATATCGCTTGCCATCACATTATATCGCTTGCCATCACATTCTATCGCTTGCCATCACATTCTATCGCTTGCCATCACTTTCTATCGCTTCCCATCATTTTATATCGCTTCCCATCACATTATATCGCTTGCCATCACATTATATCGCTTGCCATCACTTTATATCGCTTGACATCACATGCTATCGTTTGCCATCACTTTCTATCGCTTGACATCACATTATATCGTTTGCCATCACTTTCTATCGCTTGACATCACATTATATCGCTTGCCATCACATTATATCGCTTGCCATCACATTCTATCGCTTCCCATCCCTTTCTATCGCTTGACATCACATTATATCGCTTGCCATCACTTTCTATCGCTTGACATCACATTATATCGCTTGCCATCACATTCTATCGCTTGACATCACATTATATCGCTTGCCATCACTTTATATCGCTTGACATCACATTCTAACGCTTGCCATCACATTCTATCGCTTCCCATCACGTTCTATCGCTTGCCATCACTTTCTATCGCTTGACATCACTTTCTATTGCTTGCCATCACTTTCTATCGCTTGCCATCACATTATATCACTTGCCATCACTTTCTATCGCTTGACATCACTTTCTATTGCTTGCCATCACATTATATCGTTTGCCATCACATTCTATCGCTTCCCATCACTTTCTATCGCTTGCCATCACTTTCTATCGCTTGACATCACTTTCTATTGCTTGCCATCACTTTCTATCGCTTGACATCACTTTCTATTGCTTGCCATCACTTTCTATTGCTTGCCATCACTTTATATCGCTTGCCATCACATTATATCGTTTGCCATCACATTCTATTGCTTTCCATCACATTCTATCGCTTCCCATCACTTTCCATCGCTTGCCATCACTTTCTATCGCTTCCCATCATTTTATATCGCTTCCCATCACTTTCTATTGTTTCCCATCACTTTCTATCGCTTGCCATCACATTATATCGCTTTCCATCGCTTGACATCACTTTATATCGCTTCCCATCATTTTATATCGCTTCCCATCACTTTCTATTGTTTCCCATCACTTTCTATCGCTTGCCATCACATTATATCGCTTCCCATCACTTTATATCGCTTGCCATCACTTTCTATCGCTTGACATCACTTTCTATTGCTTGCCATCACTTTCTATTGCTTGCCATCACTCTCTATCGCTTGCCATCACATTCTATCGCTTGCCATCACATTCTATCGCTTGCCATCACTTTCTATCGCTTGACATCACTTTCTATCGCTTCCCATCATTTTATATCGCTTCCCATCACTTTCTATAGCTTCCCATCACTTTTTATCGCTTGCCATCACTTTCTATCGCTTCCTGTTACTTCCCATCACTTTCCATCACTTCCCATCAATTATTCCCATCACTTTATTACTTCTATCACTTCCCATCACTATCTCTCTCAGTGTACAGCCAGCGAAGCGACCTTAGTGGCCATGTTGGCTGCTAAATCCAAGACCCTGAAACACCTGGAGCAGAGAGGAGTGAAGGATGCCACCCACAGACTGATGGCCTACTGCTCCGGTGAGGATCACACACGTTTCTAATCCATTACCTCCCCCACTCAAAAAAAAAAAAATTATATATATATTACCCCTCGGGACTCCCATCAGCCCATCTAAAATTCCTAAAAATGCCTAAGGTGCCTACATGCCGGGGCGCATATTGCCGAAGTCTATTGCTGTTCGGGACTAGGGAAAATTAGAACCAATCATCGCGCGGTGAGAGCGTGGGTGTGTGAGGGGCTTACTCAGCCGTCAACACACAACATTTACGGGTAACTTGCTTATATTGTGGGCAGATATTGTGTGTGACTTTAATTAATATTATATTTGTAGAGAGAGAGAGAGAGAGAGAGAGAGAGAGAGAGAGAGAGAGAGAGAGAGAGAGAGAGAGAGAGGAAGGTGTCATGCAGTCTGGACAAGAGGGATCAGTCATACTCTGCATTTCACCATGGCAACATATACGGAAGTGCTAGATTTTGAAGAGGAAGGTTTTTTCACTATAGTTATCATGGTGAAGGATGACTGCTCCCTCTATAATTCCTCTATAATTCACCTCTATAATGGTGAAGGATGACTACAGGATCCCTCCTCTTATAGTCCAGACTGCATGACTCCTTCTCTCTCTCTCTCTCTCTCTCTCTCTCTCTCTCTCTCTCTCTCTCTCTCTCTCTCTCTCTCTCTCTCTCTCTCTCTCTCTCTCTCTCTCTCTCTCTCTCTCTCTCTCTCTCTCTCTCCAAATATAATATATAATCAAAGTCACACACAATAGCTGCCCACAAAATGAGCAAGTTACCCGTAAATGTTGTGTGTGGACGTCTGAGTATAAGCCACTCCCACACCCCTTTCTCACCGCGCGCTGATTGGTTCTAATTTCCCCTAGTCCCAAACAGCAATAGACTTCGGGAATATGCTGCCGGGGCCCCATTCCCGCCAGGAAATATCCCTATTTTCAAACTATGTAATAAATACACGTGAACGTCAATCGGCGTGGAGCGCTGTGGGCGTGGGGCGGCGCCCCCACGCCCACAGAGGGATTCGGGGGGCGTTAGGTACGGCCCTTATGAGGGTGTAGGAGGAAGAGGAAGGAGGAAATTGAGGAAGGATGGAGGTGTTTAAGGAAAAGAGAAAGAGGAGAAGGAGGAGAGGAAGGAAGAGGAAGAAAATAAAGGAAAATGTTGAAGTAAAGGAGGATAGAGAGAGGAGGAAGTCAAAGGCGTGCGATAACTAAGGAGAAGAGAAAAAGAGATCAAGGAGAGAGATAAGAAAGAACAGGAAGAGGAAGAGGTACCATCACTTTATTACGTCAACAATATCTTTGTACATCAGTACATCAGTACAGAACAGTACGTCGTAATCTCTTTGAAGAGCAATTATAAGATGAGTGTCTCTCTCTCTCTCTCTCTCTCTCTCTCTCTCTCTCTCTCTCTCTCTCTCTCTCTCTCTCTCTCTCTCTCTCTCTCTCTCTCTCTCTCTCTCTCTCTCTCTCTCTCTCTCTCTCTCTCTCTGTGTGGCAATGGATATACAGGCTAATCTTTAAAATACGTAATATTAAAACTCTCTTTCTCTCTCTCTTAATATGTCTGTCTGTTACAATACAATGTATATATAATCTTAAAAATACGTAATACTAAACCTATATATTTTCTCTCTTTCTCTCTCTCTCTGTTACAATGTATATATAATCTTAAAAATACGTAATACTAAACTTTTTTTGTCTCTCTCTCTCTCACTCTCTTTCACACACTCTCTCCCTCTCTCTCTCTCTCTCTCTCTTTCTCTCACACACACACAGACCAGGCCCATTCATCGGTGGAGCGGGCTAGTATGCTGGCTGGCGTCAAAATTAGAAAAGTGGTGAGTGATTCGTTCCAATCTTTGAGAGGCGAAGGATTGGAGAAAGCTGTGAAGAAAGATAAAGAAGATGGCCTAATCCCCTTTATAGTAAGTAGTAGTATATTTGTTTTACTGATATTTATGTACTCCATATCTCTTATTATTCATTATTCATCAAACTTGTTGTCTTGTATTCACCTAGTTGTATTCACCTAATTGTATTTTACAGGGCCTGAGCTACGCTCGTATGGCCCCGTCTCCATATCAACATTATTTTTTATCATTCATATTTAGTGGTTAGTGTATATAGGGGAAGCCACCACCCCGGGAGGCGGGTCACAAACCCCCGGTACCCATTCACTGCTGGGTGGACAGGGGCTCGGGTTTTCTGAAGACCGCTCGTCTGTCTTCGCTCCGCCCGGGGATTGAACCCGAGACTTCTCGGTTGTGAGCCGAGCGTGCTAACAGGTACACTACGGAGTACCCGTTGTGTATGTGTGTGTGTGTGTGTGTGTGTGTGTGTGTGTGTGTGTGTGTGTGTGTGTGTGAATGATAGAGAGAGAGAGAGAGAGAGAGAGAGAGAGAGAGAGAGAGAGAGAGAGAGAGAGAGAGAGAGAGAGAGAGTGTAGTAGTAGTAATAACAATGGTAAATTAATTGTGACTGAAAATAAAACATAACGTTAATTAAACTCTTTCTCTCTCTTTATCTCTCTCTCTCTCTCTTTCTATCTATCTCTCTCACTTTTCTTTTCTCTTCTCTTTCTATATTTGATATTTTTTCATGCTTCATTTGTTTACCCCTCCCCTCTCTTTCTCTCTAGGTGGTGGGTACAATGGGAACAACAAATTCTTGCGCGTACGACAACTTGCGAGAAATTGGCGAAGTGGTGAAAAAATACGATATTTGGCATCACGTAGACGCTGCTTATGCGGGTAAGATAATAATAATAATAATTAAAATAATAATGATAATAAAGATGACAAAAGTGTTGATATACAATTTTCTTCTCATTTTTTTCCCATTTTTTCGTGATCTGTTTTGTGAATCTTTTTTTCTCAATTGCTCTGATAATATCCTATCTATTCTCTCTCTCTCTCTCTCTCTCTCTCTCTCTCTCTCTCTCTCTCTCTCTCTCTCTCTCTCTCTCTCTCTCTCTCTCTCTCTCTCTCTCTCTCTCTGTATTCAATCAATCAATCATTGGGGGCATACGCCGGGGGGCGCGTCACCTCGCCCACCCTACGACGCCACTCCCGGGGTCACCACGCGCGAGTCTTCATGCAGGCTCCTTTCCCATACCAAGCAGCTCTCGACAAGAAACATCAACTTGTCCCAGCCACGAGCCTTGTGGGCGCCCGCTTGGCCTCCTCCACGCTGGATTGTCTCTTACAGATACATCCCAATGCGAAGGATCGGTTTCAGGGTAGCGTGCCACATGCCCATATAGCCGAGGTTGGCGCTGACGGACTATGCAGGTAATAGGCCTCGATTCAGTCACACGGTGCAATCACTGATTTTACACGTAATCATCCCAGCGATACCCCATGATTCTGCGAAGACACTTATTACCAAAGGCATCGATTCGTCTCTCCAAATCGCTATTTAGTGTCCATGTCTCACAACCATAGAGTATGACAGGAATCACAAGCGACTTGAAGATCCGGATCTTTGTCCTCCTGCACAGGTACCGACAACGCCAAATACTCCCGCTGAGCGAGTCCATAACACCGTTGGCCGTTGGCTATGCCAATCCGCCGTAAGACTTCTTGACGTGACCCACCGGCATTATGGACTGCGCTACCAAGGTATGTAAAACTTTCCAATATCTCAATGTCCTCGCCGCACGCATGAACAGACTGTACTGTTTCATCTAGTAAGCCTCCAAACACCTGGACCTTGATCTTAAGCCAGGAGACCTCAAGTCCCAAAGGCTTTGCCTCCTCGTGCAGCGCCTCGAGAGCCATCACCAGGACCTCCAGCGACTCAGCAAAGATTACTGCATCATCGGCAAAAACAAGATCAGTGATCTTGGTGTTGCCGAGGGCTGCTCCACATTCACTTTGATCTACAACTTTGCCCAATACCCAGTCCATACAATGTTGAAAATTGAGGGGGCAAGGACGCTCCTTGCCCTTACTCCTGTTTAACGGAAAAAAGTGATACACTCCCCCACACTTCACAGCACTCTCAGCCCAGAATAAAAAGGCCGTCATAAAACCAATACCTTTTGCAAAAACCCGGAAGTCGCAGATGACCCAGTTTGACTCACGATCACTGAGTAAAAACGCCTTTTTGAGATAACATAGGCTGCAACATCCCCGTCAAATCAGCCAGCGTTCCACCAAACAACGAAGCGCTGGGGATACGGTCCTTTGTTGACTTACGGCTGAACCCGGGACTGCGAGGTCTCTGATGCTTCGCAGATGCTGCGGTCCGCTCAGCAATAGAGGGAAAGCACCTTCCGGGAACGCTGAGCAGTGTAATACCGCGGTAATTGTTCGTCCTACGGTCCCCTTTCCCCTTTCCAAATAGGGACGACCAGCCCCTTTTTCCCGTCAGAGGAATGGTACTTGATTGCCACACGGCAGTCAGCACAGCATGCAAACCCCCGGATCATGGCTTCGCCCCCAGCTTTGGTATCCGCACTGAATTACAAAACTGCGCCCTTTTCCCCCCCTCAACTTTGTTAAACTTCTTGACTTCGTCATGAGAGGGTGCGATTTGTCAAAGGGAGGATCGGCATCCCCTGCCTGTAACCCATGGTGGAAACTGCTCTTGGAGGGGCCCCGGAACAACTGCCCAAAATATTCAGCCCCCCGGGCCATCCCCCATCCCCGTCCGCCCCGAGGGCCCATCTGCTGTTCGAATGCACTCGCCCGAGATGGAGACTTTGGAACAGAATTTTCAAAAGGGTCGGTAGGCGGGGGGCGGAGGGGCTTAAAGGGGTTTAAATAAAACCCCGACATCCCCAGCGAGACTCCTGACATACCTCTCCTGAACCCCAGGAGGGTTTAGTCCCGGGGTTTACCCAAAACCCGTGCTGTCCGGTTCCCAGCCACCCCGGAAAGGGCGACTCTCCCGATTTTCTCCGCGTCTTCGTCGAGACAAAACCACCCTTGATCTCGGGCGCCCCCCCAATACATCCTTGGCAGCCTGTAGAGTTTCACGTTTGAAGGTATCCCACAGTTGTACAGGGTCCTCGTGGGCACCGAGCACATCAAACCGATTTGAGACTGCCACCGCATACTCATGAGCACATGTCAAGTCCTTCAGTTTCTCAAGATGAAACAGTATGATTACCTCTTGAGATTCTTCTGGACTTGACATGAAGCTTAAGTGTAGCAACAACAAGTCTGTGATCTGTTCCAAAGAAATCGGCACTCCGGTAAAACCCCGCAGTTTTTGGAGGATCCTCCAACAAATATAACGGAGGACGTGGTCGATCTCCTTAGCTACCCCTCCGGCATAACTATACCATGTCCAGCGGTACAGCTCTGGTCTCTGATACCAAGAACCTGCAATTCTCAAACTTCTGGACCTTGCAAAATTCAGAAGCAGAGAACTGTTAATGCTTCTGGTACCGGAGCCATGGGGACCAACACATAACTCGTAGCCATCTCTCACAGTGCCAGTAGTAGCATTGAAGTCGCCCAATACAATGAGTGTGTCCTGAGGAGGACACTGGTCTAATACAGAGTCGAGTTTGGCGTAGAACATCTCCTCTTCAGTTTTGCGTACCTCGGTGGGAGCGTACACTGCAACAAAAGACATGAAACCCAGAGTGTGTTTCATCCTCACCCGCATTATACGCTCATCAACCGGAGTAACCTCAACAACTGACGGCTGCAGTTTTCTGGAGATGCCTATAGCTACTCCCCAGAGGCATATTAACAATACGCTCGCCTTTTCGGCAGACCCTCCAACCCCCCCCCCCCCCCCGCATTGGCGCCTCCTTCAGCCGCTCGGCTCCGCCCACTAACTCGCGAATGCCACTGTAGCCGCCTGATACTCCTAAACCTTGTGTACCGAAGAGATGATGTTAGTCTGCAAAAGAGAATATTAGATACAACTTTCCCATGTCACTCTGGCTGAATCTCTGTGGGAATCTCTGGCTGTCACTCTGAGAGAGTCTTGCTTGCCCAGTTTGTTGTGTTTCGAGATGCCATGTAGCGCGCCAGATGTACGATGTTTCTTTTTCTTTTCATCCTGATGCGCGGAGAGACAACAGCTTGCTCCCAGCTCCTGCCTCACGCCACGGCCGGAGATTTTCGTGTCGGATTAACAACTTTTCCATGTCACTCTGGCTGAATCTCTGTGGGAATTTCTGGCTGTCACTCTGAGAGAGTCTTGCTTGCCCAGTTTGTTGTGTTTCGAGATGCCATGTAGCGCGCTAGATGTACGATGTTTCCTTTTCATTTCATCCTGCTGCGCGGAGAGACAACAGCTTGCTCCCAGCTCCTGCCTCACGCCACGGCCGGAGATTTCGTGTCGGATTAATTCGCCCTAGGATACTCTGGGTGGATTTAACCACTCATCTTCATCATTTATACATATTTTCTCATCTTCACTGTCTTTCTTAAGTATATCTTTTGCATCTTATTACCCAGTAATGTGAATATATATAAGCACACTCGATGAGAGACGAATCTTCTTGTAAATCAAGGTAGCGTAGCTTTGCTGTTACGGTTGCATGTATACAGGGCGTGGCGTTCTGTCAGGAGGCAGCCTTGCACTCCTCTGTCACCAGGCAGCGCGGTATCTCAACATGTAACGGCAGCATTTTATTTCTCCGTCAGGAGGCCGCCTGACACACCTCATTCACGGGGCAGCGAGACCAGCTGAGGCAGAGGCCTTTCTCAGCTGCTTGTTGTTCTTCGTCAGGTGGGAGCCTGTCCCTCCACAATATCGGTGTAATGCATCTCACCATGTAGCGACCTCATTTTGTTCTCCGTCAGGAGGCAGCCTGCCATTTCTCAGTCAAGGGGCACCTCGGCATATCTCACCATGCAGCCACCTCATTTTGTTCTCCGTCAGGAGGCAGCCTGCCATTCCTCAGTCAAGGGGCACCTCGGCATATCTCACCATGTAGCGACCTCATTTTGTTCTCATTATTTATACATTATTTCTCACCTTCACTGTCTTTTTACGTATACCTTTTTGCGTCTCATTACACAGTAATGTGAATTAATATAAGCACACTCGGTGAGAGACTGTATGAATCCTCTATTTGTAAATAAAGGTAGCGTAGCTTTGCTGTTAAAATTTGGCCTTCCTTATCTACCTACCGTAGATAACACTAAAGTCGCCAGGACAACGTGTTTTTCGATGTACAAACGTGTGGTGGCGTTAATACTTACATTTCTACTGTTACGTGGCTATATCAGGTTCTCTCCGAGGGCCAAAGAAACTGTGATCTCCGGCTTGTGTTTATTTCCTCTTTGGTTTTACAAGTTCCTTTGGTACATACAGAATATATATTTCACTGCCCCTTGGCAGCGGCTAGGCACCAGACTCCCAAGTCCTCCTCGGGTACCAACTGGACAGGGAGCGAGCGTCCCGGTGTGGGTGGCTTGGTGCACGTTGGTGTCCCCTGGGGACTGGGTGCCCAACAGGAGAGGCGGCCAGGAGTCCCACCGCGGTTGGCCTCAGTCACCAACAGGACAGGGATTGAGCGTCCCGGTGTGGGTGGATTGAGGTTGGGCGGTGTCTTCAATGGGCTGGACGTCCAACGGGAGAGGTGACCAGGAGTCTCACCGCGATTGGCCTTACCACCGAGGCCTCTGCGGCTCGGTGATGGCGTGATGGGGGAGGTAGGGAAGGGCACCGCCAGGAGCGCCTGTAACTGACGGCGTGCATGGGTCAGTCGGGGTGTGTAAGGCGGGGAACACCCGCCTTTTCCAGCTGCACGAGGATCCGCCACAGCCTCCTGTAGATAGTGGAAGAGAGGAACGGGACGGGGAGGACAGGTAGGAATGACGGAGTGGGAGTAGGAGTTGAGGTGCTCTCACGGTGACGAGCTGGCGTCAACACCGGAGTAGGGATGGGAGTTGGGTGGCTCTCACGGTGACTGATGGTTGTCTGAACCGGAGTAAGGGAGGTGAGGTGAGGAGAGGATGCCTGGGGGACTTTGCGTCGCGGCCAGGGAGGAGGAGAGGAAGCCTGGGGGACTTTGCGTCGCGGCCAGGGAGGAGGAGAGGAAGCCTGGGGGACTTTGCGTCGCGGCCAGGGAGGAGGAGAGGAAGCCTGGGGGACTTTG
>JACEEZ010010980.1:100000-142500 GCA_016584305.1 Chionoecetes opilio
TTAAGCTACCTTAAATTAATTTATTAAATATTACGAATTAACACGAGGCCATTACATGTCCCGTTTCGGACTATCATTCAGCCACTTACTCGTCCTAAACATTCTTCCCTAAATATGCTACAATAACCCTATCGCCTATGGCACTCAGCTGAAAAGTAAAGGGTTAGGTTATCTCACGCTCTCTCCCGAGGAGCCTGCGGCTGGATGGTCTTCTCGTCAAGACCAGGGATTCTTCTAGAGAGGGTTAGTCCACTTCAAAGCCGTGCTCCGCCCACTATACCATGACGTCAAAGGGATATGAGACCGAGGGGTTGGCCGGGGTCACGGACACAGGGTCAGTTATCGCCTGAACACTGAGACTGTCACTGCTCTCCGTCGCCGTAGTAACCCGAGCTGTGATATCCCAAGGGAGAGAAGCACACTTCTTATCTCTAAAGTCCTTTCATTATCTCTCTCTCTCTCTCTCTCTCTCTCTCTCTCTCTCTCTCTCTCTCTCTCTCTCTCTCTCTCTCTCTCTCTCTCTCTCTCTCTCTCTCTCTCTCTATCTCATATCCCTCTCTCTCTCTCTCTTTCACGGAGAGAGAGAGAGAGAGAGAGAGAGAGAGAGAGAGAGAGAGAGAGAGAGAGAGAGCGGCCGGCGCGGTGATTTATTTAGTTAACGCATGGTACTACTGTATGTATCAGAAAACGAAATATATCAATGGAAAGCTAATACAATTCTGCTTCTATAGATATCTTCCATCTTATAAGTTGTCCCACAAAGTTTTACATGACGACGTGTTTAAGTGAATTGTAAATTCATGCATATTTCTTTAGAGTCTCATAATGACCTTTATTTAATGTGTTTTACTGTGTTTTATGTGATAATCTTATAGAACAAACATTTCCGAAGATAACAGTATATCCTTTATACATGTATAACATGAAATACTGCGGGGTCATGCCTTGAGAACTTCCGCGGGTCTTAAGTGAACAGAGAGGCCCTGGTACTAAGATGGCGCCCATAAATCGAATTGTCACTACTCTATTATTTGAGGTAGGCCCCTACTCTATCCTTGCCTCGTCACAATGCCCTTCTCCTGTCCTCGCTCTGCGACTTATTTCTTACCTACGACAGTACAAAGTAACATTAAGGTATTGTTACTTTGCGACAGTATAGACAAGCACTGGGCAGACGGGGAACTTGGATGGGGATGGCGAGGTCTCGTGGCGTCTTGGCCGGCGTCTAGAGGCGGCGGGGTCTTGTGGTGGAGTGGATCGGCGGCAAGGTGGCGCTGCCTCAGCTCACAACATGGCGACTAATGGTTTTGCCACATCTCTACAACCTATCATATTTTTCTATATATCCTTTCCTCACCCTTCGGTATGCTTTATTCCTACATTTAATTTCGATCAGGCATTAAACTGTTAGCGTACCCAGCTATTCATTAAGAAGAAATTTCAGCTTATACTATTTTCCTCATATTAGCGCCCTCCGGCAATCTGAAACAAAAGTGTGTAGCGATGCGTTAGCCCCAGGAAATTCAATGCCTAATATAAGTCATGACCCATGACACCGTGAAATTTTCCGGCGAAGACGCCCCTAGCAAGAGAGGGACTAGGACGCCCCAACAGACCCGCTTTTATGGAACATACTATTTTTATAACCCGGGAAGCGGGTTTACATATTTTTTGAAGGTTTAATGTCATTATGTATTCATTGGCAGCACTGGCAGATCCCGCTTAGTCGCCGGTTCCGATCCCTCAAATTGTGGTTTGTGATCCGCCTGTACGGCCGATCGGGACTCCAGGATCACATCAGGAAACAGGTGCGTGGGATTAGGATTAGGAATTATAAGGATTAAGAAAAGGTTATATATTAGGATAGAAATATATTAGGATCAGGGGAAGATTTGAATTCCAATGAACTGCAACTCGAGAAATGCCAGTGGTCGCTGGCAGTTTTAACTCAAAGGTTGGTCTACTGTGTTTTGGCTCCGCGACTAATATTTTCATAAATTAATTTCGCGATAAACATTGATGCACCGCATCTGAATACCAAAAAATATAGTTCTTCTGTTGTTCTACTAATTATATGGATGACATGCATTACGATGGAACGTTCTATAATAGCAATTTAATGCAAATTACTCGCCTCGAGTAGCAAAGCTTAATATATTTTTTACATGTATATTGTGGCATGTAAAATTTGGGCGATGTTCACACTGTTTTCTAAGACAGTACTGCTGCGTCTGGCAAACGCTTGTCAAAATACAATAAGCAATGCCTTGGAAAAACGAAGAATGAAGAATGCCGAAATCGGCTTGTTGCTGCGACAATGTAGGTTATAATTGTGGAGGCGACACGCCGCGGCGGGGAGTGGTGGGGGGAGATTGTGGCGAGAAGATTGAATAAAAACATTGCGACTTCACGCGTCGACTCATTGCACTTCCAGGCTTTCTATCTGATTGATACACAATAATAACAGAAAAATATGACTGCCTAGGTATAGATAGCTTCTAAACATTCGTTATTGACTATATAATATCATAGAGTAACATTTACCTCGCCTCCTCAACTATAATTGGTTATTTGGTTAAATACATGTGTTACAGAATCTATACAATATACATATAGAAGAAAATCGTTCTTAATATTATACTTTTGTGTTTTAAGTGCAGTGGAATAAGCCCATATTTTGTTTTCCAGTAGACCAACTTATTATAAAAAAAGTGAGTTAAAACTGCCAGCGACCCCTGGCATTTCGAGTTCGCGATCTCTCTAATTAGGATAGAAAGATATTAGGATCAAAGGAAAATTTGAATCAGGATAGAAGGATATTAGGCTCAGGAGAAGATTAGGTATTAGGATAGAAGGATATTAGGATTAGAAGAAAATCTGGATTAGGATCAGTAAGTTAATGCCATCTACAAAAATTCCCTTTAGTTCATTAGTCAGAAATTACGTTACATCACAAAAATCGAAATATCTCTAATTATTACTATCTCTAATCATATTTTTTAATCAATATCACGTTTTTCTTCATAAATATTTAATTACTGTTGTCTACATATATATATATATATATATATATATATATATATATATATATATATATATATATATATATATATATATATATATATATATATAAATAGAATCACATTTATTCTCATCTCCATCTACTAATTTAGCGTTAAAATTACTTATAAAAATCCTGTACTGTATAGTGACCTTACAATGGATAACATAAGTAGAGGTGTGAGTCATTCAGGTAACTAATGAACTAATGAGTGCATGGAGGCAAGGCTATTAGGATTACGAAAGATTTGATAATAGGATAGAAGGATATTGAGGTTAAGATAAGGTTAGGATTAGGATCAGTAAATTAATGCCATCTACAAAAAAATTCATGTAGGTTTATTAGCCATAGAGTAGGTTGTATCACAAAAGTAGAAATATGTGTAGTTATTGCAGGCTATCTTTAATATCTTTAACATGGCCTCTTCCCAAAAAATGTTCAGAGAGCAGTAAATGTCAGTGTGAGGGATAACGAGTGCAAAGACACCACTACTCGTTACCTCAGGATTCCAGGATATGATGAAGTTGGGTAGGGTGAGGGCCGTAAGGGTAATGAGAAACACAGACAAACTGGGAGGAGATTTTAGTGAAGTCTCGCTTACACTTGAATGAACAAACAAGTAAAATCCCCGAACTCCCGCCCCTGCTACTTGGTTAGCAACGGCCTTCCTTCAACCATAGGTCGCTGAGCACAAAACTCAGAGACGACGGCAGACAGGAAGGGTAGTTGACCTGGTCAGCAGGGAACGAAGAGGTCTACACCAATAGAAGTAGAGAGAGAGAGGAACTATCCGTGTTCCGTCGGGATCTCTTCTCCTGGGACAGCCGGTACCAAGCGCCTCGTAGCCTCTGCTCCAAACCAGAGGGTGTCGAGGCTTCACGAGGAAGCAGAGGTCGGGATGTAGCGATGACGTTGTGGGTGACCGAAACTGTCTTGATCGAGGCCACGAACGGGTAGACAGGGGGGTGGAAGAAGTAGGAACTGTCGCTCGAACGCCTGTAAGTGGTGGTTGTGTTGTGTGTGTGTGTGTGTGTGTGTGTGTGTAGCGTAGGTATGCGTTAATGGTTACTTCAGCTCATCCGTACAAAGCTTTAACGTAAAACCGGCCAGTGCAACTAAGTAACTAATGACTGTGTGTTACGTGTCTTAGGTGTGTTTGGCTCAGCGTTTTGAGGGCTATGTGAAGACAGACCCGCGCTTCCAGGTGGCACATCCCGTCACGCTGGGACTGGTCACCTTCTGTCTCAAGGTGGGTAGTACAGTGTGACCTAGTGTATTGACCTTGTTGTATTTACCTAGTTATTTGTCTGGTGTATTTACCTTGTTGCATTTACATAGCTGTATTTACATAGTATACGTAGTTACCAGGGCTTGAAAACGAAATAATTTTTCAAACGGTTCGTTCCGATCAGAAACAGTATTATTAACGTTTCGTTTTTCGTTCCTCCTTCAAACATAACGTTCCTAAACCGGTTAGAAAGAAATGAAAACCGGTTAGTACGTTATTCTCAAACCATGTACACATTAAATATGCAATTATCCCTAATAGATAATAATGCCTATACATGACTACATTCTTATAGATGGTAATAAAGCAACACATTTCATGGTCCACATTATCCAACAAAATCAATCCCGTTGATGTCGTAAGAACTATATTATTGCCACGAACGCCCCTCTCACCTTTGCTGTCTGTCCTCAGCTAGGCTCCTCTACACCTGCTCCGGGCTGCTCTCTTGAGATGCAGGGAAGCAGGCAGGTGCTTAAGACAGAGGGGGGACGCGTAGCACGTAAACAGGGCTCGTGCTAGGAATTGAGGACTTACCAGGCTGGGTTCCCCATTTCTGGCTGTTCACACACTCAGGGGAGAAGGGTTTAGGCAAACTCAAAGGGTCCTTTCATGGTGGTATATTGAAGTAACACACAGTACAAGCTTCAAGGTCACTCACTACAAATATACAACTCCTAGACACTACAACACATGCCAACAACCCCTGACCTCTTCCACTGCCGTCGTAGGGAGACGCCACATAACCACCACAGTGTCACCCCAGACACAGCACACACTGCAAGGCCGCCTCGTACAGGCGCCGCAACACTACCACAGGGGCAATTTCACTCCCAGGAAGTCCCCCGTGTCTCCCAACGCCACACAGTGCCACCCCAGGCACACCACAGTGCCGGCCGCCTCGTACAGGCGCCGCAACACTACCACAGGGGCAATTTCTCTCCCAGGAAGTCCCCCGTGCCTCCCAACGCCACACAGTGCCACGGGAGACGTCACCTTCCGCGGGAGACGCCACACTTTACCTCACACCGGGGTTATCAGCAGGAACAGTCCATCTGTCACCTCCACAGGCGCCTCAAACCACAGAGAACTTCCTCTACCCTTGGCTCGCCTGAGTCGGAGGTAATTACGGCCCAGGCGAGTCTCCAAACTCCCCTGGGCACCGTACTTCCCCCTCTGTTCTCTGCTCCCCCGGCGTGCGTCTCCCTCTGTTTACGTTTCTCTTCTTTACAGGGCTCCCACAACAAACATACGACTTACCCCCGAACTTGAGCTCGAGTCACCAGGAGCGCGGTCGTAACATTATTATACAACATAAATAAGGCAAAACATTTGCATATACAACACAGGAAGCGTAGTATAGGAGTATGCAATCTCAGTTGCCGTAAAGCAAATCACTAATTATTTATTAATATTATATATGGCAAAAAAAATATTCATTCATAAAATCACCAACCCACTCATTAAATAATCCTAACCAATGAAATCAATAACTACATGTGGTACTCCAAGGACTCGAACTCAAGACACACACCGAAATTTGGCGTAACAAGCATTAGGCTATGAACACAGTTAAAAGTTTAAGCACATACTCACGATATATTATCCATTTTTGAATACTGGATATTAAAACAAGCATGTTATTAAACCCGACTGCAGTATCATAGCTCCATGATTGCACAAATGGAAACTGTAATAAAATAAGGAAACGTGATGCATATCACGCAGACAAAAATTCATAATTATATATGGTTATAAAAAATTACTCATCACAAATTAAAGGAAAAGTAGTGCATATGATACTATTTGAAACCATACCTCATCGCCAAGTGAACAAATACAGTAGACTTCATTTATGTATATATGTAATACAGATGTATTTACTAAATCATTTGGCTACTGGAAGTGAAAATGCAATATTGACCAAATATTGCATGCAACGAAAAAATAACGTTATTAACCGGTTACAAGGATTTTAAAATAGCGTTTTTGCTCAGGAACAGTAAATATGATAACGTTTTCGTTTCCGTTTTTGTTCCGAGCATAAATTCGTTCGTTTTGATTTTGGTTTTCGTTGTTCCCTTAAACCGGTTCAAAGCCCTGGTATTTACACAAACAAGCGTAGGGAAAATCTACAGTGTTTGCTACCAAATCTCACTATCTGTCTTAAAGAGTTTTACACGGGCTCTCTCTCTTTTTCTATACCGTCAATAACACTATAGTCGCCACTGCACTAATGCCGCCGGCCGCCATATATTAAGAATGCTAGCATCACTACAGACTTGTGTGTGCCACTGAAAAGGCATACACATTAGTTTATATTATGTAGCTGTCTTTAGTGGCACATACAAGTCTGTAGTGATGCTAACATTCCTAATATATGGTACCTGGCGAAATTAGTGCAGTGGCGACTATAGTGTTAATGACGGTAGTTTTATTTACCTTATGTCCTTATTGTATTTACCTAGTTGTAGCATATAGGGCTTGAGGTATACTCGTGTGTGTATGTGTGTGTGTGTGTATGTGTGTGTGTATGTGTGTGTTGTGTGTGTGTGTGTGTGTGTGTGTGTGTGTTGACCTCTCTGACCTGTGACCTATGTTCTGCAGGATAAAGACAACGAGGTCAACGAGGCTCTACTGAAGAGGATTAATGATGGAGGAATTATTTACATGGTTCCCGCCAAGATAAACGATCTGTATTTCCTGAGGTAACTATTATTATTATTGTTATTATTCCTATTATTATTATTATTATTATTATCATTATTATTATTATTATTATTATTATTATCATTATTATTATTATTATTATTATTATTATTATTATTATTATTATTATTGTAGTGGTAGTAGTAGTGATAGTAGTAATGGTAGTAGTAGTACACTAGGCTCCCACATAAAACGATAAATTGGTCGATAAACGAGGTAGTTTTATATGAATTCGCTCTATGTGAAACACATAACCTATGGGAAAAATTTATATTGGTCGATCGGTCCTCCCGCCCGTACCCGTACATTTATACTGGTTCACACCCATGCATAACATAACATGGTATTATTTTATACAAGGATCGAAAATCTCTACACAGTTGGGAGTATGGTTTATGTTACCTTATTGGATTCTAGGAAACATTCTTTTGGACTCAAACTTTTGGAGATAATGACATGTTGTTCATAGGGTGGCCAGTCAAGTGTTTGTTTACGTGCGGCGTGCCTCTCACTCTTCTTCCTCTTGTGACCTACATCGCCTCTGTTCTTCCCTTGCCGGGGACACTTTTAATGCAGATTTGGCTTTAGCTAGGAGATTAAAGCGTGGGATTAGGTTAGGTTAGTGACTCAAAAGCAGGTTGCCATTATCCTGGCTTAACTCTCGCTTGCGTGCCACGCCAGAACTGTTGTTGTTGTTGTTGTTTTAGGGCTGCGAGGATCCCTTGGGGAACATTATGAGCCCCGGTGATGTCCTATGATGCTATCACAGGTGCGGTAGTTGACCTGTCTTCCTCAGGAAGGCACAGGTGAGGCGGATGACGGCGTGTTGCCGTGAAGGGTGGGCAGGTCAAAGGTGGTGTCGTTCAGGGCGAGGAGTTGAGACTGTAGCACTACACGGTGGGAGTGGAAGCGCGAACACTGCAGCAGAAAGTGTTCAATAGTCTCCGGAACATTCATGCACCAAGGGCAGTGGGGGTCAGGGGACAGACGGAGGCGATGCAGGCGAGTCGTGAGTGCCGTGTGCCCCAGGTGGAGGCGGGTGAGGGTGAAATCCAGGACGCGGGACTTTGTCCTTATCAACGGCTAAGGGGATGAGTCACTGCGGTATTGGCCCATGGAGGTGATGCAGAGGGTATCGCCGAGCGTGTTATTCCAGGTGGAGCGGCATATCCAGGAGATGAGGCGTTTAGCCGCGGAGAGCGGCAGAGGGAAGGGGGTTGTGTTTACATCTGTTAAGCCGGCCACACACACACCGGCGCGGCCTGTCCGGCCGACGAAAAGGGGCGTGGCTAGAGGCGGCCGGTGTGTGTGTGGGGGTGTTTTTCATCCGGCGGAGCCTGTCGCAGCGGCCGGATGAAAATCAGTCGGCGCTTGAAATTTCCGCCCGGCGTGGCCTGCCGCCTGCGTGTGTGTGGGTGCCTTCCGGCGCGGCCCGCCCCTCGCTCGGCCAGATAATGACTAATTGTACCAGTAATAATTGTATTTATGATAATATAGGTATTATATATGACGTATTATATATAGTATGACGTATTATATATAGGTATTATATATGGCTGCACATGCAGCCATCACCAACAAGTCATTTTCGGACAGCGGATTCATGTTGTCACCACGGTGGTCCGACGTGTACTGTATATTTTCATGAGGCGGCCGGTGTGTGTGTGGGTCTCGTCCGGCGAACGATGCCCCGCCACTTTTTGTCGGCCGGACAGGCCGCGCCGGTGTGTGTGTGACCGGCTTTAAGGCCATCCTGGAAGCCGAATATGACGGCCTGCTCACGTTCTGTACGATATTTCGGCTCTCTATATGAGAACTCCTCGAATTTGCACAACTCTGATGGCGGAATCGTTCTATATGATCAAATTCGTTCCCAACGAAAATTTTGGAATTTTATTTATTAAAAAAAAATATATACAATAATAATAATTTAGGTCGTTCTCTTTATAGGGGAAACGCTTTCTTTATGCGAACACGCTTTATGCGGGACCCTAGTGTAGTAGTAAAATCGTACGTCGCCAAAATATACGATCTCTATTTCCTGAGGTGAGTTATAATAATTATTATTAGTAGTAGTATTGTATTTATTATTATTATTTTCTCATGTAGCTTCCTTCTATTCTTATGTTTTTATGTTCTTCTGTACTTTTATTATTATTATTTACATTAATAGTTGTATTATTACTGTTATTATTATTATTACTTCCTCTTGTAGCTTCCTTATTTTCTTTTGTTCTTTTGTACTATTGTTATTATCATTATTGTTGTTGCAGTAGTAGTAGTAGAAGTGGTGGTTGTAGTAGTAGTGGGAGTAGAAGTAGTGGTAGTAGTTGTAATATTTATAGTAGAAAGAGTAATATTTATATGAGATTGTGATATTTATGAGTAGTAGTAATGATGGTTGTTGTATTGGTAGTAGTGGTAGCACACACACACACACACACACACACACACACACACACACACACACACACACACACACACACACACACACACACACACACACACACACACACACACACACACACACACACACACATACACATGCACCCCCGCCCCACACACACACGGAATGAGAGCTTCCTGCCCCGTTGCGTTCATTTCGGCAGGTTTTATTTATTTATTTATTTTTTACATCACATAGATTGACCAAGGACAAAAAAAGTAGTTACAAAAAGTTCGCCTCCTTGCCAGTCCCTATGAAGAAGACAGCAACAGAATATAAAAAGTCGGGGTGGGCCAATTTAGTTCGGCAGTAACAGAAACACTTGTAAAATAATTTGTGGCAGCACACTTAATATATATTGTATGCTCCGACCTTCTCTAATAGATACCTCACACTCTCACTCTCATAGTAAGGTGATTGTGGTGGTAGTAGTTGTAGTAGTAGTAGTAGTAGTATCACATGTGGTACTACAACTGCTAGGGGTGGGTGGGGGGGGGAGAGAGAGAGAGAGAGAGAGAGAGAGAGAGAGAGAGAGAGAGAGAGAGAGAGAGAGAGAGAGAGAGACTCAAGCAGTTGTAATAATAAACAGGGTACCACTAATACTACTACTACCACTACTACTACATATCTAACACATAACACTGACTAACTTCAAATAACCTATACCTACAAATCTAAATTATAAATCTATATAAACCCTATACACCTATATTTACCTTTACGTATAGTTTGTGGAAATTATCCATCAACCACCCTCTCATAATTGGTAGAGTGATGGTTTTGTCCCCCCCCCCTTGTGAGTGAGGTATTTTCCGCTCGTCATAGGAGGAGTGCGGAGGAATGTATATATAATTATAATGGTAATGGGTAATAATTAAGGTAATTCAAGTAAATGGTAAATACTGGGATGGATAATTGAACATTCCCAGTAATATTAAGCATTTGCACCTTAATTTGAAACGGCTACTCATGGGCTGCCGTACTTTCAATTTGCACCAATCGTGGCCGTCCACCTGCTCGCTACCGAAAGGTGACACGTGGAATTTGGGGTGGCCGCTGCTGGCAGCTCACGGGGAGGTCAGTACACTCCAGCCATCCCCAGGAGTAACATTAAATATACGTGCTTGTCTACAAGTACAGTACACGCCAGACCCTCGCCTTAATAACATCTCTTACTAATATACGTGCTTGTATAAAGAAGAGATTTGTACATATAAGTTTAAAACCAATAGGACGTGTTAGAATCAACACACTGATAATAGCCGTGCGTCATGGATAACAGGGTGTGAAAACCAACCTGACGCGATAACGAAACACTAAGTCTCCAGCCCTCCGCCTCTTGTCAATCACGGGCTCTGATCACGCGCGACCACATCAGATCACCGGACATGCAGTATTAATCACCACCTGATCCGCATTTCAACCCACTATCCACCGATAAGTATCCTTGTTAGTTGATTAGTTGGGATAATGTGTCGGGAGATAGACATGGGTTTGATTAACATGGGTTTAAGATGGGTAATTAACTAAATCATGGCGAAGTTAGCTAAGCATTCATTATCAGCTAAGTTAGCAATGTTCACACGAATTTATAATAGGTGTGAGGACGCAATTAAGGCAATTACTAGAGATTATATTAATTTAAAGACAGGTCTACCATTTCTAAATGAGCAATGGGAAAAATATGAGACGGCGTACTGCCTATATGAAGTTCAATTAAGACAAGCTGGGGATAAAGAAATTATTCAGAAATGTGTTATCAATCATAAACACGAATGTCAAAGATATATCGATAAAGTAATTGAATATGAGGGATTACTGGAGTGTGCTCATATTCCATCAACATCTAAAGTTTCTTTAACCCAAAGTTTGCAAGGTATTAAGCCAGAAATCCCCCCCCCCCCAGGGAGATCACGATTATTACGCCTGAAGGTAATCAGCTATATCAGCCACCCTCAGAGTTTAAAGATCCCTCGTTATTGGGTAGTTATCCTGCACCTGTTACGCAAATCAAACAGCCTGTAATTACGATTCAAACTTCTCAGCCTACCAGTAAACCACTTAGACCTACTCAAATAATAGATACAATCCCTAGTTCTAGAGCGACTTCTAGGGAAGTACGAATAATAAATTGTGTCTTATGTGAGGGGGAACATACGCCCTCCACATGTAATATCTATTCAGATTGTTACACGAGAGTTGAAAGGTTAATGCGCATTGGTAATTGCCTAACCTGTCTCTGTGGTAAACATGCTTCAAATGCATGCCTTATAAGCTTAAGAACTTGTAGGAAATGTAAACAATCTGTTCATAACATCGCTCTCTGTCCTAACAGTGATAATAACTCAGACCCTACAGTATTAAAAAGGCAGTCACAAAGAGTAGTTCAGCGCTGTTTCCAAAGCCGATTGAAGTGAGCCCTAAGGGGCATCAGTCAATGTAAAGACGATGTTTGAAGTGGGGCACAAAAATCCTTCATAGCAGGGGGTGTGAATTTTTAAACTCCGATAATTTAAAAAAATGAATTTAGCCAATCAGGTTTTTCGCCATAAGGGCCAAAAACCCATGACAGTTCAACCCCCAGTCCAAAGGAAAATTAAATGTAGGGTACTGCTTAGTATCAAAAATATTGTAAAGTTTTTTCTGTTAATGGACTAAAAAACAAGCTGAAAAGCTGGGGTAATGGTTTTAAAATATTTGTAAAACCTTCAAAGACTTTTTTGGTCCTTTTCCAAATTAAAAATGGGCCCATTTTTTGGGCGTTTTCCTAAGGAAGGGCTCAAAATACAAAGTCTCAATGTCACTGTGTGGTGTTAAAGGGAATAATGGGGGGCCCTCCCCCCTACCCCAAAAACAGTCGAACAACAGGAAATTTCCTGCCACAAAAACTACAATTCCAGATAGGGGAACACTTTTTTGCCCACACCAAAAGTGAGGGTTTTTGAAAAAGTGGATTCCGTTTATAATGAATATATTCCACTAAAAAAAATTCTTAAAAGTGTCGCGGGAGAAAATAACCCCAAATTGAATCGGTTTGGTTTAAAGGGCCCCACCCGGGGAAAGAGTGTAAAAAATAATCCTAAAAAGGTTTCCACTCAGTCAAATATCTAAGATAATGTTTAAAGGCCCCATCTGGCTGAAAATGTAAAAAATCCTAAAATTGGGTTTTCCCTCAAGACATTCTGAAATTAAAAAGGGAACCCGAAGACCCAGATCCTGGTTTGCATAGAAAGGTTTTTCCTTATTGAGCAATTTCCCTGCAAGGTTGATACTCCCTGCAGGGTTAATTCCCTCAAGGTTTTTTACCCTCGGGTTAATACTCCCTGCATGGTTAATACTCCCTGCATGGTTAAAAACCCCCAGGGGGAAAACTCCCTGCAAGGTTAATCCCCGCAGGGTAAAAAATCCTGCATGGTTTAAAAAAATCCCCGCAGGGTTAATAATCCCTGCGGGTTAAAAACTCCCCTGCATGGTTTTTACTCCTGCGGGTTAATACCCCCTGAGGGTTTTAATCTCAGGGTTAAAAACTCCCCCGGGGTTAAAATCCCTCAGGGGTTAATACTCCCGCCCCAAGGGTTTAAAAACCCCTGCAGGGTTTTCCCCTGCAAAGGTTTATATCCCTGCAAGGTGATACTCCCTGCAGGGGTTAAACTCCCTGCGGGGGTCAATCCCGCAGGGGTTAAAACCCCTGCAGGGTTAATACTCCCTGCAGGGTTAATACTCCCTGCAAGGTTAATACTCCCTGCAAGGTTGATACTCCTGCAGGGTAATACTCCCTGCAGGGTTAATACTCCCTGCAGGGTTAATACTCCCTGCAAGGTTAATACTCCCTGCAAGGTTAATACTCCCTGCAAGGTTGATACTCCCTGCAGGGTTAATACTCCCTGCAAGGTTGATACCCCCTGCAAGGTTAATATTCCCTTCAAGGTTAATACTCCCTGCAAGGTTAATACTCCCTGCAAGGTTAATATTCCCTGCAAGGTTAATACTCCCTGCAAGGTTAATACTCCCTGCAAGGTTAATACTCCCTGCAAGGTTGATACTCCCTGCAGGGTTAATACTCCCTGCAAGGTTGATACTCCCTGCAAGGTTAATATTCCCTGCAGGGTTAATATCCCTGCAAGGTTAATACTCCCTGCAAGGTAATATCCCTGCAAGGTTAATAAAAGGGTAGCTCTATCCTTTGAAGTTTTTGTATCAGAACAATACAGAAGCAGGTATTTCCTGAGGAATATCAGCTATTGGCTTCAGCCAGCACCCATAGGAACAAATTGACCATATTAGGCGATCAGCCTGGGGGGTTGGTCGGTATCAAATTAGGGCGAGAATGCTAATAGTGTTTTTTGGGAAGGTATAAATGCCTAGAGTTAGAAAACATGTGATAGCATTGTGGCAGTGGCAGCTTTATGGGAGTTATCCCCCTTTTCCAAAATGTATATTATATAATTATATAAATATACATACATATAATTTTAAAAAAAAATTCTTTTTCAGGTGTCGTATTTCATCGGCGGAGAGACGGACCGGACGATCGACTGGCGACGTTGGAGACCCTCGAGGAGACCACACTGCCGGAAGACCAGCCGGCCCGCAGGTCGTGCGTTCAGAGAAAGTCGGGTTTTGGAGTGGAGAGGTAGAGTAGCAGCCGACTACCTCTCGAAGCTATTGTTGAAGGCTGGTGATGTAGAGAAGAATCCGGGACCAGAATCCGGTGTCGATGGTAGCTGTGGAACTTCAACGTAGGAGTGCCTGGAATGTCCGTTAACATGGAAACGCCACAGGCACCCGCCAAGAAACTGTGCATCATACACCAGGCAGTATCCGACGAGATGAACATTTTGTCAGTCCTCAAAGCCATGCCTCCTGGTTAACCTTACTTGAAGCCGCCAAAGTCAGGAACCATGTCCCCCATTCTAGACGTTTCAAAAACGCTTCAGGACAAAGAAGTTCCAATTATATTCTATCATCGAAAATGTAGAAGCATGTTCACCATGAAAAGAGACTTGGAAACTCTGAAAAGTAAAGCAGGTGAATGTAGTAGTGATCTATCTGGTAGTAGTGACTGTCCTCCAAAAAAGTCTTCCAGAACATCAACACATGAATCAAGAGTTTATGCTCCGATCTGCGTATTCTGTAGCAAGGTCAAGTTCAAAAGCACTCCAATACACGTGAAACACTTACGCTAGTTCACAACTGAGAGTAGATCAAACACTAAGAGAGAGTGCCGTCAGAAATGCAGACGGCAGGATGATAGCACTAACCAGTAGAGACATTGTTGCCGCAGAGGCACACTACCACGCTTCATGCTATAGGAATTACACTAGGAACAAAGAGGACAGCAATGAGAATGAAGAAGAGAAAGTAACAGATGAATTTATACTGTATCACAAGGTTGAAGGAGAAGCTTACCAAGAACTTTTCGAATACATCAGAGAAGATATTATCCCCAACAAGAGGATTATACCAGTCACCTCCTTGACCACAAAATTGGAATCATTAATGTTGTCTGGTGGAGTTAATCTTCTGAAGGATTCAACAAAGAAGAATATGCACAGAAGACTGAAATCCGAGCTTGGAGGTGCAGTAGAAATATTTTCCGACGACAAGGGAAAGTTGTTGATGGTTCCATGCTGTGTCTCATTAAAGGATGTTGTCTTGGAAAATCAAAATCTACATAGGGAGCTCAAGCTTTGGAAGGCAAAGTCTACAGATATCAACAAGATCATAGATCAGACTTCATCAGGTCAGTGAAGAGGTACCAGATCTCCAGTGCCAGCAGGAAGAAGCAGATGGGCGCCTACTTTTCCATGCTGTCCATGCTGCTAGACAGGGCTACCAGGCTGTTGTGATATGCGCAGAGGATACAGATGTCTTTCATGTGTTTGGCATTCCATGACAAGATAGGGGCCCCGTTATTCCAGAAATGTGGAACTAGAACCAGAACTAGATTAGTTGACATCGGGAAAGTCGCTGCCACTATCGGCATAGATGTCTGCAGAGCTCTTATTGGTATACATGCATACACTGGATGTGACACTACCAGTGCTTTCGCAGGTAAAGGGAAGGCAAGTGCTCTAAAATTCGTGACCAACAACAGGGAAATCAGAAACACATTTACACAGTTGGGCCAGGAATGGGACCTCTCCTCAGAACTGATGGACAAACTAGAGTGTTTCACATGTCTCCTCTATGTCCCCAAAGCAGCATTCACTAAGGTCAATAATCTCAGGTACCACTTGTTCTGTGGTAAGAAAGGTGAGATAGAGAGTCATCAGCTTCCACCCTGCAGGGACTGCTTAGTCAAACATGCACAAAGGCAAACTACCAGGCTGGAATATGGAGAAGATGTCTTGAGCAAGACCCAGGTGTACCAAGTCCCATGGCAGAGGGTGGAAATTGACATGGATGTAGCTGAGGAATTAATGGTAGTGGATGGATGGATGGTCGGCAGCACCTGAGGCTATCTTGGCCCTACTGGCCTGCAATGTCAAGGATGTGTACACTGCCAAAGTGTGTCTGTCTGGCAAATGGACTTAAGTTGCACTGATATGTGCAAACTGTCAGACTGCGAGAATCGTTCATCAGATGATGAGGAGAGCACGGACGAAGACGACGATGTTGATGATTAATTCATAAAAGGTGTGTTCAATGTTTTAGGTAATTAGCGTAGTTATGTACATATATACATATATACATATATACATATGTACATACATATGTATATAAATATTATCCGATTGAATTGGTATATGTATTAAAAGCGGATTCTAAATACATTTTATACTTGATCATCTTCCCGATTTACCACGTTTAGAAAATTGCCCTAGGCCAGGGGAAAAGTGGTTCTTCCCCTAGAGGAAAAGCCGATTTGGGGGACAAATATCGAAGCTAGGGAACAAATAAGCATACCGTTGGAATCACCAGGAAAAGCTCTACATGATAGGCCCATAAAACGAAATTTAAAAATTTCATAATTATTGGGTGTATTTTGGCGGCCATTTTGGAAAAAGGGAGATAACTCATATAAAGCTGCCACCCCCACAATGCTATCACATGTTTTCTAACTCTAGGCATTTATACCTTCTCAAAAAACACTCTTAGCATTCTCGCCCTAATTTGATACCGGTGAGCAAAATTTCGGACCGGGGCTGACCGACTATATTGGGTCTGTTCCTTGATCATGAGGGTATTAGGTGTCGAGGTCGAAATTTTCAAGCTGATCTTCCAAATAAAACCTGCCATCCCATATTAATTCCCAAACGTCATCATCTTACTAAATTGGTGGTGGAAGAATATCATAGGAACTCATTACATGGCGGAATGGCTACAATATTAGCCGATATCAGGTGTAATTTTTGGATAAATCATGGTAGACAGGCAGTCAAATATTACCTCAAACCTCATTAAATTTAATAGATCTGAATGTAGACTAGTCTCCTATCTAGGTCCCCTGAACTTCCCGCTGATAAAGAGATCCTAAAACCATTTGAGGTCAATGGTGATGACTATACTGGGGATATTATAACATCAGGAGATAACTCTCCCCCCGATCAAGTATATGTCAGCATATTCACTGATACCTCTATCAAGACTATTAATTTTAAAATAGCTAAAGACCACAGTGCCGAAACCACTAAACAAATGTTCCGGCGCTATGTGGCCTGGGGTGATGTCACATGAAGCGGACCTTCAGTTTTCGCCGGCCCCCAGTGTGGAAATTATCCATCAACTACCCTCTCATAATTGGTAGAGTGATGGTTTTGTCCGCCCCCCCCCTTTGTGAGTGAGGTATTTTCCGCTCGTCATAGGAGGAGTGCGGAGGAATGTATATATAATTATAATGGTAATGGGTAATAATTAAGGTAATTCAAGTAAATGGTAAATACTGGGATGGATAATTGAACATTCCCAGTAATATTAAGCATTTGCACCTTAATTTGAAACGGCTACTCATGGGCTGCGGTACTTTCAATTTGCACCAATCGTGGCCGTCCACCTGCTCGCTACCGAAAGGTGACACGTGGAATTTGGGGTGGCCGCTGCTGGCAGCTCACGGGGAGGTCAGTACACTCCAGCCATCCCCAGGAGTAACATTAAATATACGTGCTTGTCTACAAGTACAGTACACGCCAGACCCTCGCCTTAATAACATCACTTACTAATATACGTGCTTGTATAAAGAAGAGATTTGTACATATAAGTTTAAAACCAATAGGACGTGTTAGAATCAACACACTGATAATAGCCGTGCGTCATGGATAACAGGGTGTGAAAACCAACCTGACGCGATAACGAAACACTAAGTCTCCAGCCCTCCGCCTCTTGTCAATCACGGGCTCTGATCGCGCGCCGACCACATCAGATCACCGGACATGCAGTATTAATCACCACCTGATCCGCATTTCAACCCACTATCCACCGATAAGTATCCTTGTTAGTTGATTAGCTGGGATAATGTGTCGGGAGATAGACATGGGTTTGATTGATAGGTAAGCGTCCTCACATTAAATATGTTTGTAGCATAAATTTCTACATAGTTAGTTATCAGTTATTTCTTTCCCCTTTACGTGTCTGTCTGTCTGTGTGTTTCCGTCTGTCTGTGTGTCTGGGAAAGTATATAAGGAGTGTTTCTGCCCGCAGGTTCGCAGTGTGCTCTCGCCTAACGGAGAAGAAGGATGTCGACTTAGCCTGGCGCGAGGTGGTGACACAGGCTGAGACGCTCCTCCACTAGTCTCCTTATGTAGTCTCCTACAGATCTCCACTTTTGATACTAATTTCACTCCTACATTCCCGGGCTAGAAGTTCTAATTTCACTCTCATTTTCTTAGGCCAGAAGTACTCATTTCACCCGTATATTCATAGGCCAGAAGTACTAACTTAACCCTCATATTCTTAGACCAGAATTACTAAGTTCACTCTTATATTCTTAGGCTAGAAGTACTAATTTCAACCTTATATTCTTAGGGCAGAAGTACTAATGTCACCCTTATATTCGTAGGCCAGAAGTACTAATTTCACCTTAATATTCTTAGGCCAGAAGTATTAATTTCCCTCGTATATTATCGGTCATCATCCTTATTTAGGGGAGGCGGTAGCAGAGTGGTTAGCGTCACCGTGTGGCGTTCTCGAAGAACCGAAGAACTTTGGGTACTCCGTAGTGTAGTGGTTAGCACGCTCGGCTCACTACCGAGAAGTTCCGGGTTCGATCCCCGGGCGGAGCGGAGATAGATGGGTGGTCTTTCTTAAAACCCGAGCCCCTGTCCACCCAGCAGTGAATGGGTACCGGGTGTTAGCCGGGGGTTTGTGACCCCCCTCCCGGGGTGGTGGCTTCGGCCAACATTAAGCTGCAGCGGTAGATCACTACGGCTCTGAGGAATTATCCTCTAAACAAACAAACAAACAAACCGAGTTCGATCCCGAATGAGACGCATAAATCCACTTAAAATCTTTCTGCACCGTCGAGTGGCCTAAGAATACCAACATGCCCTGTCCATTAACTCTACCTTGGATTGCAAGTGTATCAGAGGACACAGGGGGGCGGCATGAGCCTCCAATTACAGGCGTCACTATAAAAATCCTGCCTGCGCCACCACGGGCGAGGGCCAACCATCACAGCCCTCAAGTGAGCCTCCAGGGCCTACCGTCCGAGCCCTGGAGGTCACTGCCTACAGGCGCTATAGGCATATAAGTAACAAAAAATATAAAAAAATAATAATAATATACATCTCGCAGGACAGATGTTCAGCTAGTTGACCAGCTACATTAATTTTATGCAGGGGATAAATTTACTGAAGAAGGTGCCTGTTATTTTAAAAATGTGATAAATTTACTGAAGAAGGTGCCTGTTAGTTTAAAAATGTGATAAATTTACTGAAGAAGGTGCCTGTTATTTTAAAAATGTGATAAATTTACTGAAGAAGGTGCCTGTTAGTTTAAAAATGTGATAAATTTACTGAAGAAAGTGCCTGTTAGTTTAAAAATGTGATAAATTTACTGAAGAAGGTGCCTATTAGTTTAAAAATGTGATAGATTTACTGAGGAAAGTGCCTGTTAGTCGAATACTGTGAAATTAGTAGAAACACTGTGATGTTGGCTTACACTCAGCCCTCGGCTTTTGTGCTTTTGGCTATCACATTAACCATTGCAGAAACGTTAAGGCATGCACAACTCAGCTATAGAAGACATATTCAAAGGTATCACTAACCAAAAGAGGTGGGAAACGCTTTAACTTGGCATTCCTGGGATATACGTCACCAAGCAAACGTGATATAATACTTACTCTCTCCCTGAATATTCTAAGTTACCTGGCCAGCTAGCATTGTGATTACTCTCTCCCTGAATATTCTAAGTTACCTGGCCAGCTAGCATTGTGATTACTCTCTCCCTGAATATTCTAAGTGACCTGGCCAGCTAGCATTGTGATTACTCTCTCCCTGAATATTCTAAGTTACCTGGCCAGCTAGCATTGTGATTACTCTCTCCCTGAATATTCTAAGTTACCTGGCCAGCTAGCATTGTGATTACTCTCTCCCTGAATATTCTAAGTTACCTGGCCAGCTAGTATTGTGATTACTCTCTCCCTGAATATTCTAAGTTACCTGGCCAGCTAGCATTGTGATTACTCTCTCCCTGAATATTCTAAGTGACCTGGCCAGCTAGCATTGTGATTACTCTCTCCCTGAATATTCTAAGTTACCTGGCGAGCTAGTATTGTGATTACTCTCTCCCTAAATATTCTAAGTGACCTGGCCAGCTAGTATTGTGATTACTCTCTCCCTGAATATTCTAAGTTACCTGGCCAGCTAGCATTGTGATTACTCTCTCCCTGAATATTCTAAGTTACCTGGCCAGCTAGCATTGTGATTACTCTCTCCCTGAATATTCTAAGTTACCTGGCCAGCTAGCATTGTGATTACTCTCTCCCTGAATATTCTAAGTGACCTGGCCAGCTAGTATTGTGATTTCTCTCTCCCTGAATATTCTAAGTGACCTGGCCAGCTAGCATTGTGATTACTCTCTCCCTGAATATTCTAAGTTACCTGGCCAGCTAGCATTGTGATTACTCTCTCCCTGAATATTCTAAGTTACCTGGCCAGCTAGCATTGTGATTACTCTCTCCCTGAATATTCTAAGTTACCTGGCCAGCTAGCATTGTGATTACTCTCTCCCTGAATATTCTAAGTGACCTGGCCAGCTAGCATTGTGATTACTCTCTCCCTGAATATTCTAAGTGACCTGGCCAGCTAGCATTGTGATTACTCTCTCCCTGAATATTCTAAGTGACCTGGCCAGCTAGCATTGTGATTACTCTCTCCCTGAATATTCTAAGTGACCTGGCCAGCTAGCATTGTGATTACTCTCTCCCTGAATATTCGAAGTGACCTGGCCAGCTAGCATTGTGATTACTCTCTCCCTGAATATTCTAAGTTACCTGGCCAGCTAGCATTGTGATTACTCTCTCCCTGAATATTCTAAGTTACCTGGCCAGCTAGCATTGTGATTAGCCAACACCCAACATTCACTTTCTCCTTGTATTAGTCAGTGTGTATCTTCCATATCTAACTGTGATGGTTTATTTTCTTCTTTTATTTGATCTTATAATGCTTTGATGAATATTGTTAGGCTATATTAGTGTTGAATGGAAGGTATCAGGTTAAGATTAGAAGAACAGGTACTCAAGTTCGGCTCCCAGGTACTAATTATGATTTTTTCCATAACTTCTTCAGTTAATTTATCCCATTTTTCGACTAACAAGCACTTTCTTCAGTAAATTTATCACATTTTTTGACTAGGTTAAAATAAAAATGTGATAAATTTACTGAATAAAGTACCTGTTCATGTAAATCTAAAAATGTAAAATTGATAAGTAAATAGCATTAAAAATATATATTTTTAGCTATTTATTGGGTTAAATTTAGCAAATATAAGTTTTGTAGTTATGTAAAGCAATATACATGTGCAAATAAAAATATAAAAAGACGTATATACTTCAATTTAAAGAAAAAACTGCAATTCACCGATAATTAGCTAATATCATTGAAAAACCTACAATTTGGGAGTATATAGAGCATTGAAATAAATAAAATTCCTTGTATATATATATTATAATATATATATATATATATATATATATATATATATATATTAATATATATATATATATATATAATAAGACTACAGATTTCAAGAAACTATGAAAAACGTTTTTAATATACCATTATATTACAAAAAATATCCTCAAGTTCTCTTTATTAGCTTATAGTAATGTAAAATCGCATTTTCTAACTAAAATAACTATAATTCAAATGTAGAATTTCTCCTATCAAAAACTGGACTGAAAACTGTCAATTTTCTAAGGTTTGCAGCCTTTGAAAAATCCATTAAAACACTTGAAAAAACGGTGCTTTTAGAATTTAAATTGATTAGTAAATAGCATGAAAAATACATATTTTTATCTACTAATTTTGTAAAAGGAAATGCTGCAAATGTCAATTATGCAGTTATGGAAAGTTATATAAAGGTGCAAATTTGATTACAAAAAGACGTATGTACTTCAATTTATAGAAAAAACAGTACAATTCATTGATAACTAGCTAATATCATTGACAAAAAATACATTTTGGGGTATATGGGTATATATATATATATATTATATATATATTATATATATATATATATATATATATATATATATATATATGAGGCGTATATATACGCCTCATTGGGGAGGCGGTAGCGGAGTGGTTAGCGTCTCCGACTGGCGTTCTCGGTGACCCGAGTTCGTTCCCCGAGGAAAACCAAAACCTTTCTGGACCGTCGAGTGGCCTAAGAACACCACATGCCCTGCCCATCAACTCTACCTTCGATTGCGAGTGCATCGGCGGACACAGGGGGGCGGCATGAGCCTCTAATCACAGGCGTCATTATAAGAATCCTGCCTGCGCCACCACGGGCGAGGACCAACCATCAGATCCTCAAGTGAACCTCCAGAGCCTACCATCCGAAGCCCTGGGTCACCACTGCCTACAGGCGCTATAGGCACAGATGTAAAAAAAAAAAAAAAAAAAAAATATATATATATATAATTATATATAACATTGAAATAAGTAAAGCTCCTTGGATATATGAAATAACAAACACTACAGGTTACAAGAAACTATGAAAAACGTGTTCAAGATATCATTATATTATAATAAATAACCTCAAACTCTCTTTATTAGCGTTTAACCACTTCACGCCCAGATCTTTCCTTTGCTAAAAAAAATTGTATGTTGTCGAGCCATAAAATTAAGAAAAGTCACTTAATATACTAAACTAGCTACCGTAGATAACAGTGAAGTCGCCACCTGCAGTGAAGTCGCCAGGCGCCAAATATTACGAATTATAGCATCTCTACAGATTTTTATGTGCCACTGAAGATGATACACAGTAGTTTATATCATGATTGTATAATCTACCCTGTTTCAGCGTTGTTTTATGCTTTGTATCTGCAAATATAACTGTTGCGCATTTTGCTTCTCACGTTTTTCTTCGCGCGATGACAGACAGTAAACAGTAGCTTTTCGGGCGACAGGACGCAGACTTGCCAGATCTTTCAAACTTTAATAGAATTTATTTTCACGTTGGCAGAGGAATTTTTATATATCCAAGCATCTTCCGCAGCTAAAATATATAGACTTGTTTTACTTTACCTCTAATTTCCCTGAATTCCCCAGGGTGGCGACTCAACTGTTGGGTTAAAATACTAGCTGGCGACTTTACTGTAGTAGGTATAGTGAGGTCGCCACTCGGTTTTATTTTTGTCATTTGTTCATTTATAGCCCTAATATGACACAGATGAAGACACAAAATGACATAGACTCTCCAGATAGCCCCTTCTAACTTTCCTGAAATCATGGATGTACAAATGTAAGTATTAACGCCACCACACGTCTGTAAATAACAAAGAAACGTAGAACTGGCGACTTCACTATTATCTACGGTAGAGGACAAGGATACTAAACAGGTCATATCTATAAAATATTACTTATATTCACTAAAAATTGTCTTATGGTAGCCAAATTATAATGGAAATTACGTTCTGGGCGTGCAGGGGTTAATAGTGTAAAGTTGCATTTTCTAACGAAATCAAATATAAATCCATTTCAGAATATCTCTATGAAAAAAAGTTGTCTATCTTTGTAGCCTTTGAAAAAAACATTCAAAAACCAGAAAAAACGTTGTTTTGAAAATTAATTATTAAAGTAATCGTCCAGACCATTTCATCATTCCTGATTTAATGCAATCAAAGCATAGCCATTAACAAGTATATCAACAATACGTCGTCACTTTTTGTATCCAGTCAGCCGTTTTTAAATAATCTGCAATCAAAATCTGCAAATTCCCCGAGTTTTCAAAACGCTCTCAAGGTTTGCAGACGCTCAGGCTCAGGCTCGGTGACGCAGCATCAGGGAGGCTCATCTTCCCGCGCTGATCAGAGAGAGACGTAAACACAGAAATAAATACAGGGTGTAACACGAGTTTATGCAAATGTTGATACAGGAGATAGACCGAATTATTCTAAGAACAAAATGCTCTATACCCATATGCTTTCTGAAGCTTCCTTTACGTGACATGGAGTGAGAAAGAATTACCGCGGCCGTCATGTAACTCACGGCTAGCGGGAGGCAGGAGGTATGAGATGTGCACTCGCGCGTATGCCCCCCGGTGAAATTATGAATTATCTAATGATAATTTCTACTAGTTATGGACAATTACAGTATCTTATAAGTTTTAACTACACAATCGATATTAATAAACGGCTGTTATTTACCAAATAAGCAGTAAATGAGAACAGCAGGGCTGTCATAAGCAATAATGTAAAGGGCTACTTGACATTATGTCGGCGAGGAAGAGGCAAGGTGGGTAGGGATGGGTGCCGTGCGAGGCTACATCAGCTGTGTCCCTCCTTCTCCCGCCCAGATTAGTGGCAGTGTTTAGTTTGAGAGAGTGAACTCTGCGGACAATGCCGTACTCCTACAGTAACGTGGAGTATGCGGATATGGTGTTTATCTACGGGTTCTGCAATGGAAGTGCAAATGCTGCCGTACAGGAATACAGAAGAAGATACCCTAACAGAAAATGTCCCAATGTTCGAACATTTTACAGGGTATTTCAACACCTTCGTGACAAAGGATCTTTCCCTGGAATAGGTGCAACAGCTGAAAGGATAGGGGAACATGGAAAGGTGAGGCAGATTCTTCATGCAGCGGAAAACAGCCCAGACATAAGCACAAGAAGAATTTCCCTCCGACTTGGAGTTTCTCACATGAAAGCATGGAGGGTGCTGAGAAAAGAAGGTCTTCATCCATATCATCTGCACAAGGTTCAACATCTTCAGGATGGAGATTCAGTGAGGCGATTGGAGTTTTGTAAATCGCTACAAGCAAATTCCCAGCTGTGGAAATATATTTTGTTCACCGATGAGGCCACATTTACCCGTGCCGGAATGCATAATGCTCATAATGAACATTGGTGATCAAAGGAGAATCCTCACAAGATGGTAGAAAGTAATTTCCAGCAAAGATTTTCTATTCATGTCTGGTGTGGCATGATTGGTGAGCACTTGATTGGCCCACACATCTTTCAAGATCGCATTAACGGAAATATTTATGCTAACTTTTTGATAGATCACCTCCCCTCACTCCTAGATGTTCCCCTGGGCACACGGCGCCGACTAGTATTTCAGCATGACGGGGCACCACCACACTTCAGTAAGCAAGTGAGGCAGCATCTTGACCAAACATTTCCTGGACGGTGGATAGGCCGGGGAGGACCACACCCATGGCCTGCCAGATCACCAGACCTAACACCACTGGATTTTTATCTCTGGGGAGACATGAAATCACATGTATACAATAAGAAAAGTGACAACAAGCAAGAACTTCTGGAGAGAATAATGGCAGCTTCACAGCACATCAAGAACAAGCCAGAAATTCTAAGAAAAAGTGTTCATTCCATACTTCAGCGAGCGCAACTGTGTATTGAAGCTGATGGTGGCCACTTTGAACACTTGCTGTGATCATCACAACATTAAGGTAAGTCATGATGACAAGAGACAGTACGTAAGAGTAAGTAGATCGAGCTGCCGGGAGATTACTGACATTCAGCTGTAGACGTTGCCACGTAGCATTTTACAGTATTAGTGTGTCAAATTTCAGCTATGCTGTCTTCATGTAATGCTTATCAGTAAATTTAATGAATCTTTGTCTCGTTATAAGATACTGTAATGCTCCCTAATTTGTAACAATCATAATTAAACTAATGTTCATAATTTCAGAGATGACCTCGATCCGTAAATAATCCCCATATCCAGAACCCCATATCCAGAATAATACTCCACATTACCGTAAGCGTACAACACTCTACAGCTTATTTCTCTCAAATTGATACTAAATAAGTCATGATTTTAACTCTCTCAAACTAAACACTGTCGCTAATCTGGGCGGGAGAAGGAGGGACACAGCTGATGTAGCCTCGCACGGCACCCATCCCTACCCACTTTGCCTCTTCCTCGCCGACATAATGCCAAGTAGCCCTTTACATTATTGCTTATGACAGCCCTGCTGTTCTCATGTACTGCTTATTTGGTAAATAACAGCCATCTATTAATATCGATTGTGTAGTTAAAACTTATAAGATACTGTAATTGTCCATAACTAGTAGAAATTATGATTAAATAATTCATTATTTCACCGGGGGACATACGCGCGAGTGCACATCTCATACCTCCTGCCAAGATAAAGAGACAGATAAAGAAAGATAAAGAGACACCTGTTAATCCACCTCGTACTCGGGCTCAAACATATAGGATCCCATGACAATCTGAGGTTCGTTTTCCTCATAGTATACGCGACCAACGTCATTTCTTTCGGTGTCAGATTGAGCATCGTACTCTAAATCTGTCACAGCGACAGATTCACTGTCTGACACCGAAGTACAATCGCTCATCATAACATTTGCCGACAGGTGCCAGACAGAGTGTCTGCGGGCGTCCCTGTTCTGACGTCATCAATAACAGTCGTAGCCCTGTTGGAGGGAAGATTTTTTTTTTCGCGCGCTTTTTACAAAAGTCGTGTTTTTACGGAAATAAGGCCTGGAAATCAATTATTTTTGGTGGATTAGGTGTTTTGAATGTACATTCAACATAATTCGGCAAAAAAAAAATGGGTCTGGACGACTACTTTAAGTAAATTGCATGAAAAATACAAATTTTTAGCTACAAATTTTGTTAAATGTAGATGTTGCAAATATCAGATATGTCGTTATGTAAAGCTATTTATTGGTGCCAATTAAATAATTAAATGACTAAACTATTATATATAAAATTTTTGTGTTTAATTTCATATTCATAATTTTACTATACACGTACGGCATATTCTTGGAAAACTCTTGGGTATTATAATAAAGTCTTCAACCTGTTATATCATTTGAAAGCACAATAATCATAGGGAATTGTTAAGTAGTGCACCAGGTTGATGAGGAGTGTATAAACGGCGTGGTAGCTTCCAGGTTTATTGAGGCCTGAAAGGCAGCCGCTTCTGAACTGACGACAGGACAATCACCAGTTACCAACTCACTTACTATGAACCTGAACAACACAACAAGTCGAATCTTCGTAGCTACCCTATAAACCCAGCACAACAAGTGCCTATACTATATATTCCTTCCCCCTTAAGTCTTTAACTAGGACTTATATATTAATAAACATTTACAAATTATTCAGTTGCTAACTAAACATATCCATTGATATCCAAGGCGATCAGGAGCTTGCCTTATACGACTGGAACGCCTCGGCATCGGAGTGGTGTCGAGATTCGCAGCAGCTGTTGCCTCAGTCTTGCTTCAGTAACTGGAACACTCGGCACAGGAGAGTTCGAAACCACAGGAGCTTCGACCTCAGGAACCGGAGCATTCTGCACCGGAGAAGGCGGAGGGATTTCCCCAGGAATAATCTGGGGCGGGTGTCTGATCAGTGGTTCGGGTACCGGTTCTCTAAAATAAGAAGGTTCAACATCATTAGGTATCATAATGGCTTCGGTGTTGCGGATTCTAATGTGGTCAACATGTCTCCTCACCACATGACCGTCAACTAGCATTATCATGTTAGACAACGGACCGGTTGTCGACTGGATAGTTCCCGGAACCCATTCGAACTAGGGACCACCAAATGCGTATACACTTGATCTCCCTCCATGAAGTATCGAGTCCTGGCACGCACGTCATGAGACTCGCATTGAGTTGCCTGCCTCCTCAGGACCCTGGTATTAAGGTCACTTGGATCATAGAGAGAGAGTCCGCACCCTCGGTTCAGAGTACCGGAAGGAGTCTGCTGGTATGCCTGCGGGTATTCCTATACTGTGAGCACTGAAGCAGACCTTTTTCTGTCTCCGTTACTGTCTCTATTCTCATTTCATCCAAAGCTGGTGTTGCGTATCTGGCAATGACATCACTTGCTCTCGTGCCCACGCCTTGAATCTTCCGAATTTCTACCTCTTGCTTCACTTCATGCCACTCTCATACTAAATTTATCTGTGCTGTTATCCTCACTAACTCCTCTGACTATGTAAATTCTTAACTATTTTACATCAAAAGTGGACCATCTCATCTTCCTTACAGAAATTTCCATCTGGGGACTTCAATGTTCACACCAGCTTTGGCTATATCTTCTTTCACTGACCAACCTGGGGAACAAGCCAACAACTTTTCTATCCTCCAAGACCTAGAGCAGCTGGTGCAGCACCCTACCCGTATTCCTGACCGCCTTGGAGACACGCCCAACATTCTTGATCTTTTCCTAACTACTAACCCTTCTGCTTACTCTGTGAAACTATTCTCTCCGTTGGGTTCTTCCGATCACAATCTTATTTATGTAAACTGTCCTATCGCTCCGGTGCCGCCTCGGGACCCACCTAAGCGGAGGTGCTTCTGGCACTTCAACTCAGCTAAGTGGGAAGACCTAAGGCAGTACTACTATGATTTTCCATGGAATGATTACTGCTTCCATGTCAAAGACCCATCTCTTTGTGCAGAGCGCATAACTGATGTCATAGTCTCTGGCATGGAGGCGTACATTCCACACACTTTCTCTAATCCTAAAGCCCGTCAGCCTTGGTTTAACTCTGCTTGTTCTCATGCTGTCCTAGATTGTTCTTCTCCTAAATCTATCAATAGTGGTGTTCCCCAGGGTTCTGTCCTATCACCCACTCTCTTTCTATTATTCATTAATGATCTTCTAAGTCTAACTCAAAGCCCTATCCACTCCTACGCTGATGATTCTACCCTGCATTTTTCAACGTCATTTATTAGACTTCCAACTCATCAGGAACTAAGTGATTCACGGAGAGATGCCACCGAGCGCCTAACTTCTGATCTTTCTATAAGTTCTGATTGGGGCAAAGCAAACCTTGTTTTGTTCAATGCCTTAAAAACCCAATTTCTTCACCTATCTACTCGACAAAACCTACCAGATAACTATCCCCTCTTCTTCAATGACACACAACTGTCTCCTTCTTCTACAATGAACATTCTAGGACTAACCTTTACTAAGAATCTGAACTGTAAATCTCACATCTCATCTCTTGCTAAAACAGCTTCTAAGAAGTTAGGTGTCCTGTGGCGTCTGCGTCCTTTTTTTTCTCCCTCTCAATTGCTTGCTCTCTACAGGGGCCTTATCCGCCCATGTATGGAGTATGTCTCACATGTTTGGGGAGGATCCACTCATACAGCTCTCCTAAACAGGGTTGAGTCAAAAGCTTTTCGTCTCGTCAACTCCCCTCCTCTGACTGACTGTCTTCAATCTTTAAATCACCGACGCAATGTTGCTTCTCTTGCTCTCTTCTACCGTTATTTTCATGCTCACTGCTCTTCTGAACTTGCTAACTGCATGCCTCCCCCCCCCTCCCGCGGCCTCGCTGCACAAGACTTTTTACTCATTCTCATCCCTATTCTGTCCATCTTCCAAATGCAAGAGTTAATCAGTATCTTTACTCTTTCATCCCTTCCACTGGTAAACTCTGGAACTCTCTTCCTGTTTGTATTTTTCCACTTTCCTATGACTTACATCTTTTCAAAAGACGAGTAACAAGACACCTCCCGAACTAAATTGGCCCACCCCTCTTTTCTATGTAATTCTCTTACTGTCTTCTTTATAGGAACTGACAACTAGGCGGGCTTTGTGTTACCCATTTTTGTTGTGCCCTTGGCCAGTCCTTTGTGATGTAAAAAGAAAGAAAAGAAGAAAAAAATTTGAATAGAAAACGGTTGATTCGAACACTCCAAGGTAAGGATTTATCCATCTTCCTCATACAAGCCTTGAAGCTCCGGACGGCTCGTTCTACCAAGCCGTTGGTGGATGGATGTCTCGGGGCTGACTTTATGTGCTTGATGTCGCTCTTCTGACAATACTTACTAAATTCCTCACTAGTGAAAGCAGTCCCATTATCTGTAACTATTGTAACAGGAAGACCATGACTCGCAAATATGGAACTTAAAGCGTCTGTTGTGGCGTTATTAGAAGTATTAGGGACTAACTTAACCTCAGCCACTTCGAATGGGAGTCAATCACAATGAAAAAAAGTTTACCCATAAATGGCCCAGCATGATCAACGTGTATTCTTGACCACAGGATAGAAGGCCACTCCCAAGGATGTAGTTCAGCAACCTCAGGGGCATTTTGATGTTCATCACATTGGCTGCAAGCTTTCACAGTACTCTCAACGTCATTATCTATTCCAGGCCACCACACGTAGCTACGACTCAGCGCCTTCATCCGTACCATACCAATGTGGGTGTCGTGAAGTAGTCCCAGCACACCATCTCGGGATCCCTCTGGTATAATTACACGCGAACCCCACAGGAGACAACCATCCTTAAGAGATATGTCATACCTCCTGATGTAATAAAGCCCATAGACACCCCCAGGATCTTTACTAGGCCAACCCCATTGAACCCACTGCAACACATGTGAAAGGATTAGCTCACGTTGAGTACCCCTTCGTATGACGGCAGCATTTACTACTTCAGCAGAGTCCAGCAACCCAATCACTAAATTCAGATCCTCCGACGTATGTCTACGTTTTGGCAGGTCAGGGAGTGGAAGTCTACTAAGGGCGTCTGCATTTGAATTGTCTGGGCCCTTTTTGTACTGAATATTATAGTCATAAGCAGATAAGGTAAGCGCCCAACGCCGAACACGAGGTGAGGCCATGGTAGGAGAAGCTGCATTTCTTCCGAACAGGTAAGTTAAGGGCTTATGATCCGTCACTAGGGTGAATTTTCTACCGTATAGATACTGATTGAATCTTAACACGTCAAACACTAGAGCCAGGCCCTCTCTATCAAGCTGAGCGTAGTTAGCTTTTGCCTTAGTAAGGGTGCGGGACGCAAACGCCACTGGTCGTTCAGTACCATCTGGAAACTTATGCGAGAGCACAACACCCAAACCTAGGGGACTGGCGTCACACTCTAGCAGGAGAGGAAGTTCGGGATTATAGTGAACAAGCACTTGTGAAGTACTAAGGATGTCTACAGCTCGCCGGAAAGTTTCCCGCTCGGCTTTACCCCACTTCCAGGCAACATCCTTCTTGATCAGGTGGTACAACGGTGATAAAATATCAGACAAGTTTGGAAGAAAATAGGCAAAGTAATTTATGAACCCGAGAAATGATCTTAACTCGGCCTTGTTTGATGAACTAGGCGCCTCCTTTACAGCCCTTCTTTACTTCTCGCCCGTGGGATGGAGTCCTTCAGCATCAATACGATGACCCAAATACTCTACAGACGGTTGTAGAAACGAACACTTCGTTTTCTTGCCCTGTAGCCCCGCTTGCTGGAGACGCTTCATTACTTGCATCAGGTTGCGGAGATGTTCCTCGCCATCTTTCCCGGTGATCAAAATGTCATCAAGATAGACGCTAACACCTTGTAATCCCTTCAAAACATTGCAGATGATGCGCTGAAAAATACCAACAGAAGCATTAACTCCAAAAGGTAACCGTCTAACCTTGAAGAGTCCCATGTGAGTGTTTACAGTCAGGTATTCTTGGTGTCGGTCATCTATAGGAATCTGGAAATAAGCTGAAAGCAAATCAATTTTAGATAATTTTTCCCCTCCTCGTAACTCCAAAATATATCCTCGATTCTGGGCAAAAGGTACACACAAAACAAAAGTTAGTCATGGTGACTAACTTAGCATTTATAAATGAACAAATTACAAAAATATCAACAGAGTGGCGACCAACAATAAGGTGGCCATCTAGGGTTTATTTACTGAGCGTCCTCCCGACGTCGTCGTCCCGCGAAAAAAAAATGAGTTGCAAAATTTGAAACCGTATAATATTATACTTGCAGATACAAAGCATAAAACAACGCTGAAACAGGGTCCCAGTAAACATTGGCTATGCGGGCCTGTGTCGGCTTGTGCCGGGTACGTATCGGCACCGGCGGTGTAGCGGTCTGGGAGGTTTGGTTATCCAGAAGGTTGTGTTTTCGGATGCCATGTAGCGCGCCAGAGGTACGATGATTACTTTTCATTTCATCCCGCCGCGCGGAGAGGCAACAGCTTGCTCCCGGCTCCTGCCTCACCCCAGCCGACCCCACGGCCGGAGATTTCCGTGGCGGATTAATTCGCCGTAGGATACTCTGGGTGGATTTAACCACTCATCTTCATCATTTACACATTTTTTCTCATCTTCACTGTCTTTCTTAAGTATATCTTTTGCGTCATATTACCCAGTAATGTGAATATATATAAGCACACTCGATGAGAGACGAATCTTCTTGTAAATCAAGGAAGCGTAGCTTTGCTTGTTACTCAATCACGGGGAAGCGAGACCACAGCTGAGGCAGCGGCCTCTCTCAACTGCCTGTTGTTCTTCGTCAGGTGGCAGCCTGTCCCTCCACAATATCGGTGTAATGCATCTCACCATGTAGCGACATGATTTGTTCTCCGTCAGGAAGCAGCCTAGCTGCCATTCCTCAGTCAAGAGGCAGCTCGGCATATCTCACCATTTTTCGACCTCATTTTGTTCTCATTATTTATACTTTTTTTCCTCACCTTCCTTCTTTTTACGTATATCTTTTGCGTCTCGTTAACAGTAATGTAAATTAAATAACCCCCTCGATGAGATATTTTAATTTCTGTACAATCCTTATTTTGTAAAAAAAAAGGTAGCGAGCTTTGCTTTAAAATCGGGCCTTCCTTGTCTACCTATTTACATGTAGCTATAGGTGGCAGGGCATGACGGGTTTCTGGCTTTCCGGTTTTTTTCCCCTTACTGAATAAGTTTTAATTTTCAGTGTTGCATTTGTTTTTTAAATTTGCTTCCTCTTATCTAGGAAATTTTTTGTTTTTAATCGTCATCGGTATAGCTGGTATTTCATAGTAGCCACATATGGGCAAAATTTAACTTGAGCTTATCTGAAGGGAAAAATTCTTTCCAAAAAAATGCACCATGGCGGGGAGCATTTGGGTGAAGTAAAAAAAAATTGCTCATGCTGATTTTTTTGTCCTTAAATTTTTAGTCTACTAGGACCCGTCCCTATATGCTCTATAGTGAAAAGGGAACTGTTTGAGTAAAAAAAAAAAAAAAGGGTTTTTTATGCTTGAAATGTATGTAACACCCAAGGTGCAAAACTCTGGATGCTAATTTGCATTTGTTGAGAATTTGCAAAATTGACCCTAATTAGCATATTCTATTTTCTTCCTTATTAAGCCGCCTATAAAATTGTCTACTTCAACCGATATTGGGGAGGACAGGCTCCCCTGACGAAGAACAACAGGCTTGAAGACGCTGGTCTCGTTTCCCCCAGACTGAGGTGTGTCAGGCGGCCTCCTGACGGAGAAAAAACTGCTCCCTTTACATTTTGAGATACGCGCGCCCGGTGACAGAGAGTGCAAGGAAAGGGCCTCCTGACGAACGCCACCCCCCTTATCTGCAACCGAACAAGCAAAGCTACGCTTCCTTGATTTACAAGAAATTCGTCTCTCATCGGTGTGCTTATTATATTCACATTACTGGGAAAAATAAACCATAAATATACTTAGAAAGAATGAAGATAGAAAAAATTAAAATGATAAATGAGTGGTTAAATCCACCCAGGTATCCTACAGCAAATTAATCCGCCAGGGAAAATCTCCGGCCGTGATCGGCTGGGGGGGGCGGGGCCAGGAGCAGGCTGTTGCCTCTCCGCCGGCGGGATGCAATGAAAAATAAACATCGTACCTCTGGGGCGCTACATGGCATGCCCAGAAAACAACCCAAAAATGGATAACCAAACCCCCCCGACCGCTACAAACGCCGCCTGCACAAAGGGAAAAGCCACTGTGAACGATTTCGCGAGCGGGCGCGCCCGGGGTGAGTTTTGATAGGGAAAATTTGGGGTCGAGCCGCTCAAACTCTCTCTCAAACGCCGTGCGCAAATCGGGGGGGCCTTCGAGTTGCCACCCGGCGCCCAAAACCAAAACCTTTGGGGCTCTGTGAGGTGGCGTCAGACCAAAAAACAAAGGCCGCCCAAACAGAGACGAATTTGAGACAAATTTATCTATTCCTGCCAATTACAGTCGAAAGACTACAATGTTATCCGCACTGCATTGACATGCATTGCTAAGTTGTCGGAGCCTCTTAATAATTTTAAAAAAGAAAATACAGTAAAAAGATGATAATTTCGATATTGTATGGCCCAATACAGTGGAGGGGAAAACCTTTATTAAAGTTACACTACATCCCCCTTTTATAAGCTTTGGGGATTTCCTAGTATTTTTTTAAAATATGTGCAGTTTTTACCAATACAAATCGGTGGTTTTTAGATATCCAGAACGTTTAATTCGCATAAAAAGGAGTATTTCTAACCCCTACAATAGCCGGGGGGTATTGTCAGTTTAAAAACCCAAAACCGATCGCTGGGTTAAATATCCTGCACGTTTCGTCTCATCGCTAAGGAGTATTTATGACCCTACAAAAAATAACACAAGTTGGTCTGGGGAGTGAGGTAAGGTTGCGTAATCATGCCCAGGGTTGTTTGTTAACTAGGGGGGGGGTTCTGGGGGAGAACCTCCCCCCGCTTGCCGGGGGTATTGGTTAAAACGCACATTTACCCCGGGGAGGAATAAAGGTATTATTTTTCGATGGCCCAAAACTTCCTACCAATTGGGGCATGGTTTTTTTTTTACCTTTTGTTTCTAAAGACTTTTCTCATGAGCTTTCCCGCGTAAATCAATAGTTTCGGAACTAACATTTTAGGTGGGGGGAGGTATTCTCCTTTCTACAAAAAGCCTCCCTCTTCCTCTTCTTTGACCTCATCGCTTTTGTTAGCTTTTTTATTAAACTTTTTTTATTATTGACCCAGATAGGGGTTAAAGCTTAGGGGGTAAGGTTGGTGGGGGGGTTTTCCCAAAGCGGCCGGAGCCCCATGGGCCCCCTACGCAATATAAGTAAATTTTTGGGTTTTGTGAGGTTATTTTTAAATTTTAGGGGGTTATGTTAGGGTTAGGTTTTGTAACTTAGGGTTATAGTGAGGTTAGCTTAGTAACTTTTAGGGTTATAGTGGGTTGGGTTTTAAATTTTAGGGGGTTTTAAATGAGGTTGGTTATAACTTATAGTGAGTGAGGTTAGTAACTTTTTTGGGGTTATAGTGAGGTTAGGGTTTGTAATTTTAAGGTTATAGTGGGGTTTGGTTTTATTTTTAGGTTTAGTGTGGTTAGGTTTAACTTATGCATTCTTATGTTTAACATATAGTTATAAACTCATAAACATTAATGTACTGTTAAAAAAACGTACAATAAAACATATCGTAAAACAATAGTTTCTCCGCCCGACTGCCCCTTATATGTGGGGTCATACAGGCGGCCGCTTGGGGGGCGACCAGGTTGGTTAGGTTTGGTTGGTTAGGTTAAGTAGGTAAGGGTTTGGTAAGGTAGCCCCGGGTGCGCCCCCAAAAAAAAGCGATACAGGTCACAAAAAGAGGAAGAGGCATTTTGTAAAAAAGGGGGACTTTCCTCCCCCCCCCTAAAATGTTCATAACTCGAATATTGTTTTCGACGGAAAACTTAATGGAAATGTCCTCTTAGAATACAATAAGATAACAAAAACCATGCTCCAAAGTGTGTAGGGATGTGTGCCACGTAAATTTACCGATAAAAAAAAAAAAATAACAAGAAGGTCTGGGGGTGCGCGAACCCCCCTGCCTCAGTGAACTAAGGTTATTCATCATGCCCAGTTTAGCTAAGGTTAGTTTAGTCTGGATGTGGTAGCCCCGCAGTTAGTAAATCTTAAGAACAAAGCTCCACCCTCACCTCTCTTCGTTTCTTATAGCAACAGCTGGGGGAACTGGTGGGTAACCGGGGTTTTTGGTGGAGGAGCACACACATAAGGCAATATGGCCCCCCCACAAAAATTCCCTAAACTAGGATATTTCCTGAGTTCAAGAACTTTATCGGGGAAATATTTCCCATGTACTCAGGGAAATTTCCCTGTTTAGGGATTTTTTGTGGGAGCCATATTTTCTTATGAGTGTGCTCCTTTTTAGATGGAAAGGCACACATATACGGGAAATATTTCCTGACTGGGCCCTGATGCAGTACTTCAACTGCCCTCACTAATGAACTAAGGCCGAAAGCATTTTCTCCTCACGTCGTGGAGGCACACCGGAGGAAATACCTCGATTTCTAAAGTCCACGAGACTGTGAACTGGCAACAATGAGTGGGAGATGGGCGCCCCACCCTATCGGGGCTAGTATGAGAAGAGGGGACCTAGAATCAACGCTGTGAAATGAAACGTGCTTACAACTACGTTTATTACTCAAATATGTAACATTCATATTTGTTAGTGACAAAATAATTTTGAAATGAATTATATCGGCACATAGAAAATGTCCAATTCTTTACAAAATAATAACTTCACCTCATTGCGCAACCCCTATTCCTTAAATATTTCTAGACAGATCTCTACATACGTTTGTTCTTCCGAGCATTGGAGCACTTTGACCGCCCGTCCCCCGTAAAATCCAAAAAATCTAAATTCCGATCATATAAGGGGCACCCTAACTATATATATATATATATATATTAATATAATATATATATATATATAATAATATAGATATTATATATATTATATATATATATATATATTATTAATATATATATATTATATATCATATATATATAATGAATATTATATATATAATTTGATATATACATATATATATATATATATATATATATATAGAGAGAGAGAGAGAGAGAGAGAGAGAGAGAGAGAGAGAGAGAGAGAGAGAGAGATAGAGAGAAGAGAGAGAGAGAGAGAGAGAGAGAGAGAGCGAGAGAGAGAGGAGAGAGAGAGGAGAGAGATAGAGGAGCAGAGAGAGAGAGAGAGAGAGAGAGAGAGAGAGAGAGAGAGAGAGAGAGAGAAGAAGAGAGAGAGAGAGAGAGAGAGAGAAGAGGAGAGAGGAGAGAGAGAGAGAGAGAGATGAGAGAGAGAGAGAGAGAGAGAGAGAGAGAGAGAGAGAGAGAGAGAGAGAGAGAGAGAGAGAGAGAGAGAGAGAGAGAGAGAGAGAGAGAGAGAGAGAAGAGAGATAGTAATTCTGCGCCTGATCGTCAGGTACGCTTTTTTACGCGGGACGGGCGGGTCAAAGTGCTCCATTGCTCGCAGAACAACGTATGTAGAGATCTTGTCTAGAAATATTAATATCTCGGGGGTTGCGCAAATGAGGTTGAAGTTTATTATTTTTGTGTAAGATTGGACATTTTCTATGTTCCCTGGTATAATTCATTTTCGAAAATTATTTGTCACTAACAAATATGAATTTACAATATTTGAGGTAAATAAACGTAGTTGTAAGCACTTTCCATTCACATCATCGTTGATTCTAGGGTCCCCTCTTCTCAGTACTCTAGCCCCTCTAGGTGGGCCGCGCCATATCCACCCATTGTTGCCTATTCACAGTCCTCTGTGGACTTTCAGACATCGAGGTATTTCATCCGGTGTTCCTCCACGACTTGGGAGGAGAACTGCTGCTGCTCTTAGTTCTTAGTGAGGGCCATGTTGAATACTGCATCAGGGCTGCGTTTGAGAAGAAAAATTTTGAGCGTCTTGCGCCGTTCAGGTTTCTGTACCCCTCTATCAAACGCTTTTGGGCCCTCGCAGTGGTATGTAAACAAATCCCCGCCGTTACCATGGGAAACGACGACCCACAGATCAGACTGTGGGCTTTTGACCCTCACCATTTTACCTCTACTGCCCTATATCTGCCGCACGCACAGTACGGAAGGTGTACTGGCGTACGCTGTATACTTACCTGACGACTATTTGATTATTTTGTAATTGGTATTGTCGCTGAGAGAGGTGAAAATGCTGGAATCTCGGGCAAATATTACTAATTATAGCTCATTAAGATTATGTATGTGCCACTGAAGACAGGTACTTTATAAACTACTGTGCATGCATCTTTAGGTGGCACATACAATTATGTATCTGTGTGATGATCCAATTCGTAATATATGGCGCCTGACGACATATAATGTTCAGTGGCGGCTATAGTGGGTTATTGGCGGTTAGGTGTAGGGAGACGTGTAATAGGTTTGAAACTGTTGCCTAATAGAATTCTCGCAGAAAAACAACCACTGAGGACCTGTCGCCGACGTGGTACACTCGCCGACGCGGAAATTTTTGTTACCCGATCCACTTGGAATAAATGAAATGAAGAATGAAAGTGTATGTTCATTGTTTGATACCACCATACCACCTGGTATTAATCTCTGATGCAGAAATACTGTTAAAGGCTTATTAAATGTATATATTAGTGTCTGTAATATCATGCAAGATCAGAACTGTATACTGCCGCCAAAATAGCAAATGAAATGAATTAAAATATGACGTGCTAATAGATTTACATAATGCTTCATGTTCGCTTTATACATTTCAGATTAACTTGTGATAAATAATGCTGTTATGTTATGTACAAGTTTTGTTGTCCCTCCTCTACTCAAGAGTTATGTACACATTTATATAGCTAACCTGCACTTTATAGAGATTAATCTGAAGGCATTTTTTAACAGCGACAGGACATTCTGAAACAGAACTCACCCATTAGTTTATATTTTGGTTTTGTCAAACATTATTATTTTCAACTTAACTATTCATTACCTAAACTAAATCAATTGCTACGATAACCAAGCTTCTAACTAATGAAATCTGGATTGTTTAGTAGTTTGGTCTATTAAATTATCAAATCGATTATCACAGTAGCTTGCTGCCACTATTACACTCTGGAGCTGATACCTCCTCCGCCACCGTCGCCCGATCGCCTATATATGCATCGGTAACTAGTAAAACTATAACCAATAAATTCCATTCTACCTTAATTAACCGAACCGTCCCTAACGTGTGGGTGAAGAAGGGGGTATTTAAGATTAAGGGGTATACATAGATCTGTATAATGAAAAAGGTATAAATAATTGAAATCACAGCAAAAGAAATGGTAAATATGCATTTTCAACCAATACTCCTTAGTGACCAATACTCTTCTGAAATAACTGGCGGAACATCTTAAGAACAAGGGCTCCACGCTAAGCTGACCCAAATGTTGGCTCTACATATTATACTTACTGTCCTTAACACATCTGTTAATATTTTAATGAGTGCCGATCCTTACTTTGCCTACATGGCCGATATTAAATTTCTGGATCCTAAGAAAAACTAGGTCCAGCGAGATGCACAATGGACGACGAGTTTGAGAAAGTAGTGCGAATCTAAGTTTTAGGTATAACCTAGGGGTTGGTCGAGGGGGGACGGAGCCCCCCCCGTTAGGTTAGAGTAGGCTAGGCTAGGTTAGGTTAGGGCAGGTTAGGTTAGTGCACAGCACGAGGGGCTCGAAGAGGGGTGCTAGGTTAGGTTTGTAGAGTTTGCCATCTTTAGAATAAAGGCTCAAACTCCTATCTTCTTCTTATAGCCAACAAGCTTGGGGACATGGTGGAAACCGGGGTTTTTGGGTGGGGGAGCACACACATAAGGGAAATTTGGCCCCCCACCAAAAAAAATCCTTAAACTAAGGAAATTTCCCTAGTTCATGGACTTGATCGGGGAAATATTTCCCTTATATGTGTGCTCCCCTACAAAAGGAGCACACTCATAAGGAAAATATGGCTCCCCACAAAAAATCCCTAAACTAGGGAAATTTCCATAGTACATGGGAAATATTTCCCCGATAAAGTTCATGAACTAGGGAAATATCCTAGTTTAGGGATTTTTTTGTGGGGGGCCATATTTCCCTTATGTGTGTGCTCCTCCACCCAAAAACCCCGGTTTCCCACCATGTCCCCAAGCTTGTTGGCTATAAGAAGAAGAAGATAGAGGGTGGAGCCTTTGTTCTTAAGATTTACCTAACTGGCGGGGCTACACCATCCAGACCTAAACTAACCTAGCTAACCTGGGCATTGATTACATAACCTTAGCTCACTGAGGCCGGGGGTTTCGCTCACCCCCAGACCTTTCTTGCTATTTTTTTTATTTTTTATTCCGGTAAATTTTTACGATGGCACCAAACTTCCCTACACAATTGGGAGCACGGTTTTTGTTTATCTTATTGTATTCTAAGAGACATTTTCTCATTAAGCTTTCCGTCGCAAATCAATAGTTTCTGAGATATAGAACATTTTAGGTGGGGGGAGGAATATGTCTCCTTGTTTACAAAATGCCTCTTCCTCTTCTTGTGACCTGTATCGCTTTTGTTTCGAAGGCGCACCCGTGGCTACCTTACCTAACCTTACCTTACTTAACCTAACCTAACCTAACCTAACCTAACCTGGTCGCCACCCAATGCGGCCGCCTGTATGATCCACATATATAGAGGGCAGTCGTGCGGAGCAAACTATTGTTATACGTATATGTTTATTGTACGTTATGTTAACATATATAACTATATGTTAAACATAAGATATGTCATACGTTACCAACCTAACCACACTATAACCCCTAAAAATAACTAACCTAACCTCACTATAACCTCTAAAAGTTACTAACCTAACCTCACTATAACCCCTAAAAGTTACTAACCTCACCTCACTATAAGTTACTAACCTAACCTCACTATAACCCCTAAAAGTTACTAACCCAACCTCACTATAACCCCTAAAAGTTACTAAGCTAACCTCACTATAACCCCTAAGTTACTAACCTAACCCTAACATAACCCCCTAAAAGTTACTAACCCAACCTCACTATAACCCCCTAAAAGTTACTTATATTGCCGTAGGCGGCCGCATGGGGCCCGCGGCCGCATTGGGTATACACCCTAACCTAACCTTACCTTCCCTAAGCTTAACCTCCTATCGGGTTTTCCAATAATAAAAAAAGTTTAAAAAAATAGCTAACAAAAGCGATGCAGGTCACAAGAAGAGGAAGAGGGAGGCATTTTGTAGACAAGGAGACATATTCCTCCCCCCCCCTAAAATGTTCTATATCTCCGAAACTATTGATTTATGACGGAAAGCTCATGAGAAAATGTCTCTTAAAATACAATAAGGTAAACAAAAACCATGCTCCCAATTGTGTAGGGAAGTTTGGTGCCATCGTAAAATAATACCTTTATTCCTGCCGGCGGTAAATGTGGCATTTTTCAACCAATACTCTCCTGGCATAGCTGGGGAGCTGTTTCCCCCAAACCCCCCCCCCTAGTTAACAAACCTAACCTGGGCATTGATTACGCAACCTTACCTCACTCCCCAGACCACCTTGTGTTATTTTTTGTATGGGTCATAAATACTCCTTAGCGATGAGAACGAAACGTCAGGATACTTAACCAGCGATCGTGTATTGTTTGAACTGCACATATACCCTGCCGGCTATTGTAGGGTTAGAAAATACTCCTTATGATGCAAATTAAACGTTCGGATATCTAAAAACCACCGATCTTGTTTTGGGTTTTTAAATGCACATATATTAAAAAAATACTAGGAAATACCTAATCTTATATAAGGGATGTAGTGTGAACTTTAATAAATTTATCTCCCTCCACTGTTCATTGGACCACTACAATATCGTAAATTTTTCCTCCAATTTACTGTATTTTCATTATTAATTATAAGTAGGCTCCAGTACAGTACTTAGCAGTGCATGTCAATGCATGCTGCGGGATAACATTGTAGTCTTTCGACTGTAATTGGCAGGAATAGCATCAATTTGTCTCAAATTCGTCTCTGTTTGGGCGGCCATTGTTGTTGTCATGACGTCACACCTCACAGAGCGCCCAAGGTTTTGGCTTGGGCGCTCGGTGGCATCTCGAACGGCCCACCCGAGTTGCGCACAGGCGTTTGAGAGAGAGTTTGAGCGGCTCGCACCACTCAAATTCTTCCTCTCAAACTCACCCCAGGGCGACGCCTCGCTCAGCGAAATCGTTCACAGTGCGCAGTTCCTTGGTGCAGGCGGCGGTGTAGCGGTCTGGGAGGCTTGGTTATCCAGTTTGTTGTTTTCTCGGATGCCATGTAGCGCGCCAGAGGTACGATGTTTACTTTTCATTGCATCCCGCCGCGCGGAGAGGCAACAGCTTGCTCCTGGCTCCTGCCTCTCCCCCAGCCGACTCCACGGCCGGAGATTTCCGTGGCGGATTAATTCGCTGTAGGATACTCTGGGTGGATTTAACCACTCATCTTCATCATTTATACATTTTTTCTCATCTTCACTGTCTTTCTTAAGTATATCTTATGCGTCTTATTACCCAGTAATGTGAATATATATAAGCACACTCGATGAGAGACGAATCTTCTTGTAAATCAAGGAAGCGTAGCTTTGCTTGTTACGGTTGCATGTATACAGGGCGTGGCTTTCTGTCAGGAGGCCTTGCATTGCACTCCTCTGTCACCGGGCAGCGCGGTATCTCAACATGTAACGGCAGCATGTTATTTCTCCGTCAGGAGGCCGCCTGACACACCTCAGTCATGGGGAAGCGAGACCAGCTGTCT
>JACEEZ010010980.1:162500-175000 GCA_016584305.1 Chionoecetes opilio
GCCACGTGGCCCTGCTGCAGCCCGTTGCCAGGGCCACCACCCGCACCACCCCCTTCGCTGTGTTCACCAGCTTCCCCTTCCGCCTGAAGAAATCTCATGTTTTCATGGGTCCCTGGGATAAGAACAAGTATAAATCAGTGACAGACTTGTTCGTGGACCGCCACCCCAGCATGGAAGGCGCCGCGTTACGCTTGGGCTCCTGGTGCGACGATTACCCGTTCATTTACCTCCGTGAGGAGCAATGTGTCGGGACCAACCTGGACGCTCTGGGACTCATTGCCGCCACACTCAATTTTAGTTACGAGGTGCAGAAGGAGACTGAGGATCAGAGTTGGGGATCGCTGGAGGACGGCCGCTGGACGGGCATGCTGGGCGATCTGATCTATAACGACAAGAACCTTGTTATCAACATTTTCCTTGTCAACTACGAGCGATGGCGAGACTTCGACATCACCTATCCATACCATGCCGAGGGTTTTGGGTTCCTGGCTCCCCTGCCGTCCCTTGTCCCGCAGTGGCAGAGCGTGACATACCCCTTCACAGGCACCTTGTGGCTGGCACTCGTCGTCTGCACACTCACCATTTCCCTGCTGTCCACCCTCCTGTTCGCCGTCGTGGTGAAGCAGAGTGATTACACCAAACACTTCATGATGGTTAGTCAACATAATAGATTCACCATAGGCTGATATACATGCCTTTTATGCATTGCGTGTAATATTTGTTACCCTTCTTAGCTTCTGTGCCTTTCATTTGACCTTAAATGCCTTCCTAACATGGCGAATGAGTATAGGCAGTGCGGGGTGTCAACATTGTGACCTGTCTTTCCCCTGTTCACCCCGAGGTGTGCGGCGGCGTACTGCGGCAGCCGGTGGCGGTGGAGGGGCGGGCTTGGCTGGCGGCGTGGTGGCTGGCCTGCATCATCATCACCACCGCCTACACCACCAACCTCATCGCCTTCCTCACGGTGCCGCTGTACCCTGCACGCATGGAGACAGTGAATGAGGTGGTGCTGTCGCCCTTGAGGTATTGCTTTGTGTCACGCCAACGGAAGGGAAACTAATGCAGTAACGCCGCAACTTTCCTCATGAAGTGACAGACTGTCGTATTTGCATCTTTGTATTCACCTAATTATATATTTACAATATTGAGTAAGAACACACACGCACATGTGTAAAATTCATCTATGGATAATGGCCTGATTATGAGCTGGACACTCGATATTCAGCTGTTACCTACCCTCCCGGAAGGAACATATTTAGAGCTCATATTGTGCGTTTGTGTGTGCATGTATAAAAGGAAAGTAGGAAATGCAATACATTCCTTATTTGACTACGTTTTGCACTTTTTACAGTGAGTTATGAATCAACTACAGAGAAACACACCGTCCATGGCTGAGGTAAGAGTGCGGTGTTGTTCATCGACAGGTTGGTGATGCAGGACTACGGGAATTTCGTCCCTGCTGCCCTGAAGAACTCCAGGGACGTGAATTTTGCCGCTCTGGGCAGGAAGCTTGACCTGACGCCAATGGCAGTGGGCTTTGAGGCGTGCGTGCGTCTCGTGCTCGCGCGCACACATCTCCTGATCGATACGTATTCCTACCTGCGCAACCTTCAGACAAAATTCAACGCCACTCATCACTCCTACCTCATGAAGGAACAGGTGCGCAGAGCTGGGCAGTATTTAAATACATTTGTATCTAAATTCGTATTTAAATACATTTGTGTATATAGAAATGTATTTATAAATACATTGGTTTGTATGTATTTAAATACAGTATTTAAATATTTTAATGCGTATTTAATTATTTTTAAGAATATTTAAATATTTTAATGAGTATTTAAATATTTTAATGAGTATTTAAATACATTGTATTTAAAAACATATTATATAAAAATGTTAATACTTTTGTATCAGTTAATTTGACCATAAACCGGCCCAACTATCAAGCAGGCCTGATGTTACAGTGAACCAGTGTTTCCACTTGCAAGGACATTTCCTTATTTTAAGGAAATTTAGGCCTGAGAAGGAAATTTCTAAGGAAACGCAAAATCTAAGGAAATCCTAATGAAATGCATTTTTGTCAGACATTTCTAGAGATATGTAGATTAAGTTAAAAAGCCAGGTGAGCTGATAATACACATTTTATTTGCCTTTAACAAAATGACCAAAGAACAGATTATAGTTGCTAATTTCTTATCATATTCATATCTATAGTATCTACCGCAGCAAGGATAATGGGGAATGGGGAGGAGGGAGGTGGTTTAAATAGTGGTGCATGGGTGGCGACGGGTAGCAGGGGCCGCGGGACAGAGGGGTAGAACTCTAACGATAAGTTCAGTTCCATTCCTGGTGTCTGATAAACACCATTAGCGTGTCTGGGATTCTGTCCTCATCATTCACTAGTATTCGGTGCTTCCTTCAGACATTTCTATAGTGTATTTAGCTCCAAGAATTTGATAGTGTTGCAAGTGTGCAAGCCTTTATGAAAATAATGCAACTCGAAAATTGTGTCACGGAGTGGATTCCATAGTGTTGTAGATGGTTTATAAAATTTAAAAGGAATGCATACTTGTATTGCAAATAGGATAGTGTGAGCTCCGATATTAAAAAAGTGGCTTATTTTGGGTTCCAGTTCACGCGTCATCCTATATACCTCAAACCTATATGAGCGGAAAGATGGGAGCTTCAGGGTCAAGAATATGCCGGTTGTCATGTTGTAGAGGTGTGCACTACCGTGTTATGGCAATTTTTGTGAGGGTACCCTCAGGCGCGAAAAACGAGTTTTCGGAATCGATAATTTCTCGGTTTTGTCAATATATTGTTCCATCTATGCTAAAATATTACTTCAAATAGCCATAAATTACTTTTCTGTTGTATATTAGTACATTAAGTAACAATAAAAAAAAAAAATTATTTAAAAAATAACCAATGAATAAAAAATTTCAACAAAAATGTGAAGGTTTTTCATACTATATCTGGCACAATCTCAAAACGTACTGGATGTTCGGTAAACTTTGGGTAAAACATTTGTGTGTAATTTGGAAGCATGAATCTACTGTGATATAACCAGACAGCAAGCTCCATTTTTTTTTTTTTTTTTTTTTTTTTTTTTACATCACAAGGAATTGGCCAAAGGCCACAACAAAAATGGGTAACACAAAGTCCGCTTAGTTGCCAGTCCCTATAAAGAAGACAGTAAGAGAATAAAAATAAAAAAGAGGGGTGAGCCAATTTAGTTCGGGAGGTGTCTTGTTACTCTTCTTTTGAGAAGATTTAAGTCATAGGAAAGTGGAAAAATAGAAACAGGAAGAGAGTTCCAGAGTTTACCAGTAAAAGGGATGAAAGAGTAAAGATACTGATTAACTCTTGCATTAGGAAGATGGACAGAATAGGGATGAGAATGAGTAGAAAGTCTTGTGCTGCGAGGCCGCGGGAGAGGGGGAGGCATGCAGTTAGCAAGTTCAGAAGAGCAGTGAGCATGAAAATAACGGGAGAAGAGAGAAATAGAAGCAACATTGCGGCGGTGATTTAAAGATTGAAGACAGTCAGTCAGAGGAGAGGATTTGATGAGACGAAAAGCTTTTGACTCAACCCTGTTTACGAGAGCTGTATGAGTAGATCCTCCCCAAACATGTGAGATATACTCCATACATGGGCGGATAAGGCCCCTGTAGCGAGCAAGATATTGGGAGGGAGAAAAAAAAGGACGCAGACGCCACAGGACACCTAACTTCTTAGAAGCTGTTTTTAGCAAGAGATGAGATGTGTGATTTCCAGTTCAGATTTTTAGTAAAGGATAGTCCTAGAATGTTCATTGTAGAAGAAGGAGACAGTTGAGTGTCTTTGAAGAAGAGGGGATAGTTATCTGGTAGGTTTTGTCGAGTAGATAGATGAAGAAATTGGGTTTTTGAGGCATTGAACAAAACAAGGTTTGCTTTGCCCCAATCAGAAATTATAGAAAGATCAGAAGTTAGGCGCTCGGTGGCATCTGTCCGTGAATCACTTAGTTCCTGTTGAGTTGGACGTCTAATAAACGACGTTGAAAAATGCAGGGTAGAATCATTAGCGTAGGAGTGGATAAGGCTTTGAGTTAGACTTAGAAGATCATTAATGAATAATAGAAAGAGAGTGGGTGATAGGACATAACCCTGGGGAACACCACTATTAATGCACTTGCATACATGTCATTTCCATGCAAACAATGCTGAGTGGTTATCCATTGACATACACACATCAAGTGTCAATATGATACAATTGTTTCTGTGAGACGAGCCATGCTCTGATATGCTTGCTAGCCAAACTATTCATGTTCATACATGTTCATAAATTGTATGTAATCTATATTCTTGTATCTCGTCCGCAACTAAAGGCAAATCTATTTAATATATTTGTCACCGACGCTTCTTTCCCATAGATAGCCACCCTAGTTACTAGCCTAAGGTTATATGTGCTTCTATTATTGGATATTGTACAATATGACACCAGTCATATCATTCTGATGAGAAATGTACATTGTATATCACTAATCTTGCACTATTACAATTTTATATCCTGTATTTTCTCCACAACAATAACAACAATTGCCTACATTATTTTGTGTTTCTTTTTCAGTGATCGCCGGTGATGGGTCTGTAACATATCCCAGTGAGTGAATCGACTTGAACCACCTGAACACCTCTTCACTGTAGCTAGTAACCTCTCTGTGACTGCTTTACTATCAACATGGCTTCTCCTACTATCTTGGAAATTGAACCACTAACAGTTCGTCCAACAAAACGGAGGAAAACTGCAACTAACTGGTCTCTCTGCATGTTCTGTCAGTTCCCTGAATCATTATCCGATGGATCCAGTCAGGGGATAACGAAGGTGTTATCAGCTTTCAATGAGAGACTCTCATTTGAAAATAACGACACGCTGACAAGACTACAACCATACATGACAGCAGATTGCAGTAGCAAGCAGCCCATGTGGTATAAATCCTGTTACGCTTCGTTCACAAGTTCCAACAATATCCGAGTGGCACAAAAACGACACCAACAAACTAACCCATCAGCACTTGACAAGAACTCGCCAGTTGCATGCACAAGTTCACGTTCTCTGACTAGAGTAGCAGTCCCAAAAGTTGACTGGAACAAGTGTATTTACTGCCAATGTCGCAAACGTGAAAAAATACACCAGGTGCAGTCTGATGAAGTAGAAATGGCAATTTATACCCACGCCAAATATGATGCTTCACTCAAATGTAAGATCGGCGAGAATGACCTGAAAGCTTATGAAGGCCACTACCATTCTTCATGCAAATACCAGGCCGAACGATATGGCCAGCACGTACAAGATGATGAAACAACTGCGATCGCAGACAGAGACATTCCGTTAGAAAACCTTGTAGATATACTAGATGATGGTTTCCAAAGTGGCCACATCTACAGCATGGACCTTGTCACAGAAAAATATGTTGATCTTATGGCTTCCGAAGGAATTGATGATGCATCATGCCTGTCGCATGTCCAGAAGAATAAGCTGAACAGGCACTATGGTGAAAAGATAATCTTCCGTAAGCAGAGACAAACGAACCAGCCATTACTGCTAATGTCAGCAAACGTTACCACTGATGTTGCAGTTGGTGCCCTTGCTGCCAAAGCAAAAGATTTGATACTAAACATGCTGAATATGACACAGGAGAAAGTCTAAGACATGAGACCAGCTTCTTGCATGCTCTCCATACAGTTGCAACCAAGCTCAGAACCGATCTCAAAAGGACTGCTGGCCACCAGGGATGCGCCAATCTAACAACAGAAGCAGCAGAACAGTGCGTTCCAAACAGCGTGTACTTGCTCCTCAAGTGGATGATGCAGGATGGAATCGATCTGGATGAAGCCTCTGAGGGGAGTATCCATGAGTCCAAAGGTGGCATCAGTGATGAAGCCGTCCACCACCGTATACTGAGTATGGGTCAGGATATCGTGTTCAGTGTGTCAAATGGTCACAAAAACACGCCAAAACACATTGGAACTGGTCTCTTTTATTCACAACATGACACGATCGAGGTCCCTGGTCGAATATTTGCATGCTTATGGCAACAGCATCGGCTACAACACGCTGTTGCGTATAGATTCATCGATCGCCCAGGCACAGCTTACTAGATTTGAGAAGAATGAAAACACATTAATTCCCCAAAACCTTACTCCTGGAAGATTCGTGCAGTTTGCTGCTGATAATCTAGACATGCAGGAAGAAACCCTGGACGGGAAGGGCACACTACACGTCACTCAAATGGCTGTTTTCCAATTTCAGAAGATGAAGACTAGATTAGAGTTATATTATGTGATGTGTGCTGGTGTCACAGTCTGATAATGAGGATGTAATTATTTGTTAATGAATACAGTGATTATTAAGTTGAAAGTAATTAATATGAAGGAACATTTCAGTTTTAAATTTGATTAGGTAAGAAGAGTATATTCACCGTGAATATTGTCATGATTGTAATTTGTGTGAGTCAAGAATACACGTATTTTCGAATTATATCTCATATTCTAAAGTTATTTGATATGTTTGTATACGAGTTTGTTACTCGACTTGATGGGATGGGAATATGCATTTAGTCAATTGTCTTCTGTATTGTAAGTTTTTCGAAAATTGTGTCCAATTTAAAGATCATTAAGCATAAATCTTATTGCCTTAAATACCCTCAGCTGGGTTTGAGTTTAGGCAAGCACCAGTAAACTGATGTAATCGTATATGTATTTAGTTGACCTTGATGTAGCAAGGTATCTATATTTATTTTACCCCATAACAACTACCCAATACCCAATAACCTATCTAAACATAAATTAGCATTTACCATGATTATAAGCCAATAAAGAATAATGATGGCAGTATTTAAACTATTGAGTTGATTTTTAAGTTTTTATATTATGAGATTAAATAAATGCTGCATAATAACTGTTCACTATCATGTTTATAATTTTAAAAACACTTTAATATTGAAAAAATGTTACAAGTATCATATAATGACCAAAGGAAAAGTAATTCTGACTAGTTTGAAGCAATATATTAGCATTGTTAGAACAATATATTGACCAAACCGAGAAATGATCGATTCCGAACTCATTTTTCGCGCCTAATGGTACCCTCACAAAACTCGCCATAACTCGGTAGTGCACACCTCTACAACATGACAACCGGCATATTCTTGACACTTTGACACTGAGGCTCTCCTCTTTCCGCTCATATAGGTTTGAGGTATATAGGATGACGCGTGAACGGATCTGAAAAAATGGACCCCTGGAAGCCACTCTAGAAGAAAGAGTTTGGAAATTTAGATCTCATTATTTTGTGCCTCTGGAGATTTTATAATTATATATAGGTGTATACTTTCGAAACTTGATGCCACGATCGTTAACATTTGTATGTATATAAAAAGTATTTACATATGTATTTAAATACAATTAATGTATTTAGTATTAAGTATTTAAATACATTCGTAAAATGTATTTAGTATTTGGTATTTAAATACATTTCTTCTATGTATTTAGTATTTAGTATTTAAATACATTAAATGTATTTAGTGCCAAGCTCTGCAGATGCAATCATCAATCATTGGGGGCATACGCCGGGAGGCACGTCGCCTCGCCCACCCTACGACGCCACTCCCGGGGATCACCACGCGCGAGTCCCCATGCAGGCTCCTTTCCCATACCAAGCAGTTCCCGACAAGAAACATCAACTTGCCCCATCCTCGAGCCTTGTGGGCCCCCCCTTGGCCTCCTCCACGCCAGATTGTCTCTCACAGATACAACTCGATGGGAAGGATCGGATTCAGGGCAGCATGCCACATGCCCATATAGCCGAATTTGACGCTGATGGACTATGCAGGTAATAAGCCTCGATTCAATTTCACGGTGCAATCGCTAATTTGACACGTAATCATCCCAGCGATACCCCATGATTCTGCAGAGACACTTATTACCAAAGGCATCGATTCGCTTCTTCAAGTCGCTATTTAGTGTCCATGTCTCACAACCATAGAGTAAGACAGGGATCACAAGCGACTTGAAGATCCGGATCTTTGTCCTCCTGCACATGAGCGAGTCCATAACACCGTGGGCTATGCCAATCCGCCGTAAGACTTCTTGTTGTGACCCACCGTCATTATGGACTGCGCTATCCTAGGTATGTAAAACTTTCCAAGATATCAATGTCCTCGCCGCACGCATGAACAGACTGTACTGTTTCATCTAGTAAGCCTCCAAACACCTGGACATTGGTCATAAGACAGGAGACCTCAAGTCACAAAGGATTTGCCTCCTCGTGCAGCACCTCGAGAGCCATCACTAGGACCTCCAGCGACACCAGCAAAGATTAATGCACCATCGGCAAAAACAAGATCAGTGATCTTGTTGTTGCCGAGGGGTGCTCCGCAATCACTTTGATCTACAACTTTCCCCAATACCTAGTCCATACAAGTGTTGAAAAGTGATGGGGCAAGGACGCCCCCTTGCCTCACTCCTGTATTAACAGGAAAAAAACTGGATACACCTCCCCCTCACTTCACAACACTATCAGTCCCAGAATACAGACTAGTCATCAAACCAATAGTCCTTGCAGGAATCCCGCGAAGTCGCAGAAGATCCCAGAGTAACTCACGATGCACTGAATTAAACGCCTTCTTGAGATCAACATAGGTTGCAAGCATCCCCTGCAGGTGCGCCACACTTAAATTGCCTCCACGTCCTGAACGTGTATTAATGATCCACAACAAAGTCAAACAGAAATCATCCCCGAGCGTCGCCGCTATACGAATCAATGATATCTATCCCAAGGCCAAAGAAATAGAGATCCCTTGGACTTGAAATGTTCAAATATAATCTTAACGAAACGATGGACTGTCACATTCACACATATATCTCCACAATCACTTCAAAAAACAATATCTGAATACATTGGCATTTTCATTACGCATATTATGCTACCCACAAATATTGTAAGATATATATATATATATATATATATATATATATATATATATATATATATATATATATATATATATATATATATATATATATATATATATATATATATATATATATATATATATATATATATATATATATATATATATATATATATATATATATATATATATATATACATATATATATATATATATATATATATATATATATATATATATATATATATATATATATATATATATATATAAATATAAATATATATATATATATATATATATATATATATATATATATATATATATATATATATATATATATATATGTATATTTAATTTCCATGCAGGCTATTTTGTAATATTCTTAATGAAATAACTACTACTTACGTGTGCTTTAAGTAAAGGTGTAATGAAGCAGCCGTGCACTCTAAACACGTCAACATGAATCAGACTCATGTTTTTTCACTCACCGTGGTTTGCAGGTGTACTCGAGTCACGCGGCGTGGTTCCTGCCCCGCAACACGGCCTACACGCACAAGATATCGCGCCTCCTCACCACGCTGCGGGAGACGGGCTTCCTCCAGAAATTATTCGTGGAACACTTCCCTCTAAGCGACGATGGACATCAAGTAAGAGGCTATGACACACACATACACATACACACACGCACACACACACACACACACACACACACACACACACACACACACACACACACACACACACACACACACATATATAACAATAAATTGATGATAAATACAGTGTCTCCTATAATGCCTTCTTTCTAAAAAGGCGCACGATCTGTGGATCTTTATCTGCTCAGCTCTAAACCTCAGTCTATCAATGTTTCGTCTTATTGATTACTATGAGAGGAAACATTAGACAGTACAACTTGCTGGACCAATTATACTTAGAACAACAGTTACAGACTTAGTCACGAATTACACTGACGCACTGGATCATCGATGTCGCTTTATCTACACTGGCGTACTGGAAGTTTTTCGTTTTTGCATTTTTTTCGAAGTGCATTTTTTTCGACTAGCATTTTTTTTCCAGTGTATTTTTCTTATTTCTTATCTTCTCATATTCATTATACTCATAAATAAATTGAAAATTTTCTTTTAAAGATATAAAGATCTCTTGGCTGGGCTAGGCCCCCAATGTTTCAAGATCCTATATATGCCCCTGCTCAACTACATCACTTTACTCTGGCGTCAGTTCTGAGTCCTACCTATTCAGCAATATATAAGTTATGTCCAGTGATTATGCACCAAAGAGTATGTCCTACCTCTTCAGATATATGGAAGTAAGATTGTTTCAAGTAATTACGCACCAAAGTTTATGATCCGTGACTGTGGTTTCTCCCCCTCAAGACCAGCCGGACGCTGAGGCTGAGTCTGGAGCAGTTGCAGGGCGCCTTCCTGCTGCTCCTGCTGGGCCTGGCCGCTGCCTTCACCGCATTTGTGGCTGAAGTAATCTGGTACAAGAAAATCGTAAACAAAAACAACAAACTTTGCGGCATTAAAACATAAAATAAATACTGTTCAAAACATTAAAATGCAGAACAAAATAAGTTAATGAGTAAGGAGGCCTGTAACTTAGGGAGTGATAAAAATGTTCTTCACTGCACACCTTCCAATAAGGAATAGGTAGTCTTGTTCAGTCTACAGTGACATATGTTCCTTGGGACTCCTTCAAGTGGGTGGCCATGACAAAAGTGTTTCTATTGGCACCCGTCCATACACCTAATCCTCACATCTCTCACTCAGGCATCTCTTCTCTGTCCTCTTGCACACGTACCCTATGGAGATACCTTTCCAATTAACAGGAGACCGTCCTTTCATACTCCCAGCATCTGCTCTGCTCCTGCATAACCTTCATGTCAACTGACCCTCACCCTATCTTCCCAGGTGTCCAAACCATATCAGTGTTGCTTCACAACCTTCACCACTACAGTTAGGGCATGCCGCTTTCATTCACAATACTGTAGTGGGATAAAGGCTGTAGTGGGATAAAATATCTACACTTCTACACAATGATACAGTATATAAAAAATAATGATATGGTCAATTTTCGTATTTTATTTGTTTATCTTATCAAATTTTTTCAAGATATGAAATTGTAAGTCTCATAACTGATTATTTGGTCACATAAAGAGACCCTTGCTTACCTCTCTGCTAGGGCTGCGAGCCTCATATCAAGCTTTAACAATGCAGGGAGGCCATCAAACTAGACAACGTTAAAGATGAAGAAGAAAAAAAGAAACCGGGGCACACAGGCATCCCTTCTCCAACCTCCCTCTTGACTCCTCTTTCTCTGCTAGGATCTCACCAAAGCCATCACAAAGGCCAAGGGAATTTTGTTTAATCTTATAGCTTTATTAATTAGTTTAATCTTTAGTATAATCTCTAATTCCCTTGGCCTTGACCATCAAATCCTTTTCTAGACTGGCACGTGGGAACACTATTTTCTATGTTTCAACCGGAATGCTATATATTGTGCCTGTGGCTCTATTTACTATATAATCTATTAATAAAATATCCTCTGTGTCCAATGGCAATGCAAAAAAAAAACTGGATTTTTGAACTGTAGTGAAAGTGGCTTTATTCATAGTTTTTCGTGCGTCATTAAATTTTAAATGGAAGTCTATGTTGTGTTGGCCGTGTGTCACAGATGGTGGTCAAAACATGTTTGGGGTTAGGGCTGGGAACTTCTGTGAATCCTTATATTTCCACTAAACAAGTAGATGAGATACTTTTGGATTTTTTCTAGATCTCCTATTTCATATTATTCCTATTTCATATTATTCTTTTTCTTTCTTGGGTGCCACTGTAGCGTGTCACCACACTATGCCGGAAAACAAACATAAAATGACTATTGTACTGGGGCTTTTACTGTTCACAACCCAAGAAACCCTACACCAACTTAATACTATTAGTTCTCTCGAACAGAAAGTAAAATCCAGTTGATGTGATGGGGCAGACACGGCGGGTCTGCGTGACGACACTGCTCCCTGGTGATGTGGCTACACGGTGTGGCTTGACCAGCGAGCGTAACCACGGTTTGACCATGCAGCATGACCGGGGTACCAGTGAGGTAGCAGAGGAATGGTTGGTGAGGCAGGGTGATGAGAGGGCGATACTGCGGGTGTGGGGAAGGAATGTTCGCGGCTGACTCCTGGCTGCTCTGCCGGTGGTTCAGTCTTGGGCTCCCTACATAACTCTTAACTAACTAACTAACTCGATGTCTCTCGAGTCCGTATTGTGAAGCTCCCGAGCTGCGGGCGTGTGTGACTCGGTGTGGCTGTTCGATTGTTTGGGTTCGAACCACCACACCACTCCGCACAAAAAAACAAGATGCAATTTGTAAATAAAATGAGGGCGTTTTGGCTAAGGAAAAAAAGTACTACATACCGTCAGAATTTTAATTTCCGAATTTGTTTTGCGGTTCTCGGAGATTGCTCATATACGAGGTGTGGTTCATAAAATTATTATGTATATATTCTTATAATTCATTTAAAGCT
>JACEEZ010010980.1:180000-207500 GCA_016584305.1 Chionoecetes opilio
CCCGCAACGCGTGTGACTTTTACGCGTCCGCCTCACAGTGTCTGTCCGTGCTGAACTCCCCCCTTTGGGGGACTTTATGGGTTTTTCCCAAGATTTACGGTATTTGTACTTTGTGAGCTAAGGGCTCTTTTTTTTAGTCCTTTGTTTTTCTTTTTGTACATAAGGATACCGACACTCCACACCAATATGCTTTTTTCCAAAAGTGTTTACACTAACACTCTCCAACGACACTGTGTTTTTTCATTTTTATTCCCGTTCTCTCGCGTGTTTTCCTATCTATACTCTTATCTAGGATTTTACATTATTAGTATTATTTCATTTTTTGCCAACTGTTAGGTATCGGATATTTTTATTCCTTTCTTCTTCACAAATTCCCCTTGTCATCATGCCACCACCAGCCCCAAACTTCAGTCATTTTGGGTACATGGGGTTTCCCTTTCCCCTTCCCAAATTCACGGGCAAAAAATTCCGTAACATATTACTCAAAGATTTTTGACGATGAGATCGCGCGTCGTAACATCACTGAAGATAAAATAAAAATAGCTCAACTAAAGTCCCGATGTGCTTGTCTAACTCCCTTTGCAGGACATACCTGCAAGTGTTTTTTTCTCAAAATTTAAGTATATGACGAATTTAACCCACATTCAATAAATTTTTTCAGTGGTAGTCAAAAATCCGCCCTTTGCCCATCTTTAGACTTGCAGACACTCAAAAAAGGCAAAAAAAACCACCCCTATCCCATTTATTCGGCCTTAAAAATCTTCAAACGTCAATTAGATTAAAAAGACAGCTAAAATTTTGGGAAATGGGTGACGAAGAGGGGAAAATGAGTCTAAAAGCGTCGAAAAACCTTTTGGATACTACACTTATGTTCCTCATACCCCTTTTCCAAGCAAAAACGGCGTCTGATAAACATTTTCATTTTTGCCCAACAGCCCCTTAACTGCATTTTTCCCAAAATTTTGGGGACTCTTTTTTCACAGGTTTTTTTCAAACGCACTTTCTTCTAGTTGTGCTGATTACACAAACCAACACCAAACCCCCAAACCCAAGAAGCACTTCCCGTCCTCCTTTCACTAAAACACCGTTCACCCCCCAAACAATCGCCAAAGAAAAACGTCATCTTCCCTTACGACAGCCCCGTGCAATCATCACCTGCCCTAGCTATTACTGCAAAAAGAGGGGACACACTATCGGCGTTGCTTCATACGACAACGTCTTTTTCCAAACGGCGTAGTTCCCCCTTTTGTGACCCCATGGTCAATGTGGTCACACATTCGAATGTCGCGTGGGAAAAAACGCTCCTCGCTATTCACAAAACACGACCCTCTGACGGTCGTAAGGACCACAATCCCTCCCCCTTTCACAACAGTAAACCCTCAATGTACAAACGACGTGCACTCCCCCAAGAAACACGAACCGACCCCACAAGATGAACCTTCACTCCCTTTGATCCCATTTTAATACATTTTGGGGGGCCCCCAATGTTTTTACAAGCGAAGTAACCACACTTTCCCCTTTGTTATTGATACGGGTTTTTCGTAAATATCATGATAAGAGGCTTGATAAACACAGATCTGTGCGTCTCAAAAAATTAATCATTTTAGAACCTTTGACCTGCAACTTTGTGGAATCGATGGAACCGCCCCACTATCGGGAAAAGTTTGTTAACAATACCTATTTTCCGACTTGCCCGTCAGCCTGACTTACTAAAGAGACGGCATAACCATTCCAGCTGACGCTCTCATTGGCCGCCCTGCTCTAACCCAACAACAGAAAAACCATACCCCGCTTACATGAATCTATTGGCGTGAACGTTTCATTCCGAGGTTTTGAAACAATCTAACTTTTCCGGCTTTTTCCACACTGACATTGTCCCCCTCCACTGCATGCGATTTCCCGGTTCTTCACAAGCTCTTTATTCCACATGCACCCCTACTGACAAATCTCGATACAAGTTTTCTCCATTCCTAGTTCTCCACTTGCAATGCCTAACCAACTTTCACCATCCAGCCCATTTCGTCGTTCCGTGGTCCCTTCTCGCTCAAAACGAAAACGTAAGCCCTTCATCGCGTATGACCCACAGACGCTTTACTTTAAATAACACCACTCCACCCAAAAAGTCTCACTTTACAAGGTCTTAGAAGACCAAGTAAGCACTGTCACGCTGTCATCTCGTCCAACGTTGAGCTTCTCCCCCACCCCCTGCACCCTGGAGACGTTGGTAAAGGCTTTTCGAAGTCGATGCTATGTCTCTCCCTGAGACGGTCACTCATTCTGCTCTGCTGTTCCTGCAGCGCTGTGCGACTCAAAAATCATGGAGATAAAACCCTTTAATGGGGTTTAACGCCCACAGTTCCATCACTTCATTTTGGGGTTACACTTTTTGTACTTTTTACGTCTACCCAGCTGACTTTCGTGTCGACAAATGTCCACAAGGTCCACGAGTTCAGTTAACTCCTTTTCATTTCAGGCCCCTTAAAAATTTGTCTGCCTTCAAAAGTCTGGAAAACCACAGACCATCCAGATTCAAGGATGAGTTTATTAAACTTTTGACCGACCAGGAGTATTGTGTCCTCCCCGGGAGACACTAGGAAAAAACCAACATCGCCCTAAAAAGATTAAGCTTATAAAAGACGCCCAACCGAACATACCGCGTTCGCTGGCCCACAGAAGAATGCCATTGTCGATCGCTGGGCTCCGAAATGCTAATGATGGAATCTTGAAACTGAGATTCCATTCAAACCCCAAAGTTCCTGGTTCCAAGAGCCAGGCGAAAAAGGCGTCCCCGTAGTCGATTTCAGAGTCTTAACAAAATGACTGTTCCTTCTCGGGATCCATGCCAGTCCCCGGGAATTTTGCAGAAATTTTGTGATCAACACTGTTTTTTCCACCTGGATTTTGCTCGGCTTCTGGCAAGTCGAACTTGACTCAGAAAGCCGTGAAAACACTGCTTTTTCTACAACCCCCAGGACATACCAGACGTCGTATGCCCATGGGTCTTTTTGGATCACCCCGAGTTCCAACGTTGATCATTCCATATTAACTGGGTTTTAAGGGTAATACACTTTTTTCAACCTTGGACTTGATCGGTTTTTTTAAAAAACATCCCCCAAACCCTCTCCAAAAATCAGAAAAGTTTTTACTCGTCTTTAGACGCAGGGTTGAAACTTAAAAATTCCAAATGCGCGTTCCTACGCAAAGAAAAATACTTTTTTTGGCCATCTTTAACGCTGAGGGATCAAACGTCAAATGACAAAATCAGCGCTTAACAATTATCCTACTCCATAAAAGTAATCAATCCCAGTTTTATAGGGCTTAGCTCCTATTTTCCGCAGATTTTTCAAAAGGTTTTGCCGCCCTGGCTTCTCCACTCACTTTACTTTCAAAAAAGATGGCCCCTTCCCAAAGGCTTGACAGTAGGAAAACGCTTTCGCTGCCTTAACAGCTCTCACTTCTGCGCCTGTTCTTGCGTACCCGACTACACTAAACCTTTATTCTAAAAAAATGACGTGGACACTGGGTTCGGGGGCTTTTACTATGCAAGACCCGATGGTAAACAACGCCCCATCGCGTTGCCTCTCGTCTACTTAAAAAAGGAGAAAATGAAATACGCAGTGACAGAGATCGAAGCCCTTGCAGTCTTGGGCCTTAAAGAAGTTTCGTTTCCCCATTAGGCATCCTATCAAGGTCCTTTGGGTCATAAACCCTTACTACACCCCTTTAAGGCCCAAAGGGCATCAGGACGCATGGCTCGATGGTTTTCTTAAATTCAAAAATTTTTTGCCCGGTTTGCGTACATTAAGGAAAGCTCGTTGCAGCTGTCTCTTTTTTCACAACTGTGCACTACATGTCCTGCACCACGCCAAAAATCCCATTTGACACCTTTCCACGATGATCTCTACACTGCTCAACGCAATGACCCACATGGTCAAAGCATTATTACCTTGAACGGGAGATCTGACTTCCTAAGGTCCCTTTTTTTCAAATTCCTCCTTCAGGGAAAAGTTCGTAAAAGCACCACCTTTTCGGCAAGATAACCGTTCGTCTCACCCCCAACTTTTCATTCCTCCAACTCATGTCCAGTCTGTCCTTAAAATAATTCAGAAACCCAAGTTACATCCTGGATGGAAAAAACCTTTCACAAGTAGACTTAAATTTTTCGCTCCCTGGAAGGTATGTCTACATTTGGTTGTCAAGGTGGCAAGCTAAAAGGGGATTACGTCTTTCCCCTTTCGTTTCCCCGTGCCCTTCAGCCTGGGGTTTTTGGCATTTTTTGTTTAAAATCCCTCTTCTGCGTGGAAAAAATTTATGGTTGCGTTGATCTTTTTTCACGTTTTTCCTTTTGCTCCCTGCCTAAAAAAATCACACAAACGTGGCACGTGCATTTCTTGTCATTCATTTTTTCCTTTCAACCCCAAAATTTTTCAAACCAATTTTAAAAAATTTTTTTCCTTTCCAAATTCATATCAGGGGTGTTGTTTTTGCTTAAAGCCCCAGTTCTAAGGTTTGGTAGAAAAAGTTTTTGCAACCGTAAAAACCTCAACACTTTACGTCCATTATTCCCGACCTGACACCTTTGGGGCACCTATGCTCCCCAGGTGATGGCTTTTTCTCATTCCCCCCATCAACGTCTGTCCTTTGAGACACCACATTCATTTTGTTTGTCGGACAAAGGTTTTTTTATGATCTTTTGCCAAAACCCTTTTAAGCCTAATTCAACTTGATGACTTTTTTCAAACTAAGGTTCACCTTCCAAAAAAAATACCCCAACGTATCCAACAATCATTGTTCTCTAAAATGATATGCCCTAATCCCAATAAAAACAGCCCCCCAATTTTCACGATTAGGGACAGGATTTCCCTTTTTGCAATCAAACACTCCAAATTTAGACCCAATTTGACGGCCCCTTCGGGTCATAGCTCAGGAAATGGGAATAAAGGTTCAGTTGTTTCACTTAAAATGACGCACAGGAAATTGCCCCACCGATTCTCTTAAGAAAGTTTCCACAGGCCTTAACTGGAGGACCCTAACCCCCTTCCGCTGAATCTCACCCCTTTCCCTCACACCTCAACCCGCTCTCCAATCCTTAGCCACGTTATTTCCTCCGTAGAGTGAGAATAATCCTTTTTTTTCTTTTTTCCATGACCTTATGAGAATTTTGTACATAGGATTGAGTTTCAATATTTTTTTCGTACTCTTATGTCTGTTTTTGATTGTTTAGTTTTTTGTATAATTTTGTACCCGCCGGTACCTTCCCCATTATGTTTTTCCCCATTATATTTTACGATACTATCCTTTTCCTGTGTCCTTCTCCCCTTTTTTATTTTTAACATATATAGATAGTTTTTTTGTGTCCATTTTTATGTGTTCCCATCTACTTTGTTCAGTTTCATGATTTTTCCTTTTGAGAGATGGGAAAATCCGGGTAGCGTACCGAGCAAAATTTTAGTATTAGTATTAGTATTTTGGTGTTAACTATGTGTTCAACCCTGTTCTGGTTTTGGTGTTTTGTATACTTGATGTTGGTCCCCGGAACACCGGTTAATTACCCCTCAGGCCGCCCCCTTTAATGCCTTTTCCCCGATGCCTCCCACTTTTCATTTTCACATACCCCTGATCTGCCGACTGCCCTTAAAGGGGTTTGGTGTTGGTCGTCAAATCAGATCGTCAGGTAGTCAGTATCGGTGTCAGGTCTTGAGTCTTGGCTCTTTTTAAAAAGGGTCTCTTGAGAGACAAGACACTTGAACACAGACCTCCGTACCCGCAACTCACAAGCCCTTCAATCACAAGCCATCCAAATCCACGGCAGGAGCAACTCACCAGTCAGCGAGTCACCTTACACCAACCTTACCTGTGTTACCTTTTTACCCAAGTTAATAAACCACTATCAAAGCAGTTACCTGTTTCTGCTCACCCTAAAAGTGACATACCAAAAAGTCACTTTACATATTGCTTAGAATACTATTCGAGCTAGCTTAATAAAATTTGCTCTTATCACTTTCCATAGAAAAATTAATACATACTTTACTCTCCGATATGTTAGAAAATATATTAATGCATATATTGACGTGGTAATTTATATTAAAGACCCGGAGTCCCGTGTTTATTAGCCTAACAACCGTACTTCTCATGTATAAATAGGTGTGTCTCAAAATAACAAAACACAATAAATAAAAGAAGTGTCTAAACTCTAAAATAGGAGAAAATGCATATGTTACGCATGCCAAGTGAGGTTACTGTCATTAGCAGTCCCATCGCACATTTTGATTGATTTATAATACAATTTGGACTGAAGTCAGCTCCAATGACTTTTCAGAGGATTCATTACTCTCTGATATGCACAGAATATATATGCATATTTTAATGCTGCGATAATTCGTAGTAATGACCCGGAGTCTGACTGTATAAGCTTAGAACCCTTACTCTTCAAGTTTAAAGATGAATATGATCAGATACATTGATCCTATCTAGACACTTTGCAAGTACCAACTACAAGGTTATTGACTATACAAAGTGCCACCATGCCAGGACGAACCTGGTGGGCTCGAACCGCTGACCGAATGCAGGGACGATACACGGAAGACAACAGCTCTACCAACCGAGCCACCCTGACGGGTGTTTAAAGAAGAAGGTCTCAAAGTAAAAATAAAAAACTAATGAAATAATTAAAATTGCCAGTGCCAATCTTCACGTCCTTAGGGCCAATCTACTGTATTTTGTCCTTACTCAACACCTCGAGTAATATGATGTGACAAAGCGGTGGAGTTTAGCAACGCACTTCTTAATTAATTTGCCGGGATTTTAACGCAATATAAACTGCCTTTGTAATAATAATATTTTCCGATAGCTAATATATGAACACTACTCTAAAGGACTCTACCAGTTTATTTATGTGCATTATCATTATATAATTACTCATGTTATACCAACAATTAGTATTGTGATTCCTCTTTGCTATGTTGATGTGGAAGCTCTCACCTCGTACAGGCATTTTTAAGGAGCTTTGCCAGCAACACCAATAATCTTTATTACATAATGTTGTAACAAGATTAGGTATATGTATCTAAACCATATATACATATATGATATTAGCACTCGATGGCACGTTGGGCTGAGTTCTTTGGGCAGTTGTTCACGGTGGACCTTCCAATTGAGCAGCTTCACACCACTGGGTTACCGGTAGTAGATGCCGATCCTCCCATTGACGAAACCGCACCCTCTCTTGAAGAAGTCAGAAAGGTTGTAGCAAAGTTGAAGGTTGGAAAGGCTGCTGGTGTTTGTAATATCAGTGCGAATCTCCTCAAAGCTGGGTGTGAGGTCATGATCAGCGGTTTGCATGCAGGCCTGATTGCCGTGTGGCAATCAGGTACCATTCCACCTGACTGGAAATGGGGGCTGGTCGTCCCTATCTGGAAAGGGAAAGGGGACCGTCAGGATTGCAACAATGTCCGCGGTATTACACTGCTCAGCGTGCCAGGCAAGGTGCTTGACCATCTATTGCTGACGCGGATCCGCAGTCATTTGCTGAAGCATCAGAGACCTCAGCAGTCTGGGTTCACGCCTGGTAAGTCAACAACGGACCGTATCCTAGCGTTTCGTGTCCTGGTGGAACGCCGACGTGAGTTTCAACAGGGGATGCTTCCGGCCTATGTTGATATCTAGAAACCATTTGACCCAGTGCATCGCGAGTTACTCTGGGATCTTCTGCGACTTCGCGGGATTCCTGCAAAAACTATTGGTTTGATGATTGGTATGTACACTGGGACTGAGAGTGCTGTGATGTCTCGGGAAGGTGTATCCAGCTTCTTTCAAGTTAATACAGGAATGAGGCAAGGGTGCTTTCTTGCCCCATCACTTGTCAACACTTGTATGGACTAGGTATTCGGGAAAGTTGTAGATCAAAGTGATTGTGGAGCATCCCGCGGCAACACCAAGATCACTGATCTTGTTTTTGCCGATGTTGCAGTAATCTTTGCTGAGTCGATCGAAGTCTTGGTGATGGCTCTCGATACGCTGCACGAGGCAAAACCTCTGGGACTTGAGGTCTCCTGGCTTAAGACCGAGGTGCAGGTGCTTGGAGGCTTACTAGATGAAACAGTACAGTCTGTTCATGCGTGCGGCAAGGACATTGAGATCTTGCAAAGTTTTAAATACCTTGGTAGCGCAGTCCATAATGACGGAGGGTCACGTCAAGAAGTCTTCTGGCAGATTGGCATAGCCCACGGTGTTATGGACTTGCTCAGCAGGAGTATTTGGCGTTGTCGGTACCTGTGCAGGAGGACAAAGATCCGGAGCATCAAGATTCTTGTGATCCCTGTCTTACGGTATGGTTGTGAGACATGGAGACAAAATAGCCACTTGAAAAAGCAAATCGATGCCTTTGGTAAGATGTGTCTTTGCAGAATCATGGGGTATCGCAGGGATGATCAAGTTTCAAATCAGCGATTGCGCCGTGAGACTGAATGAAGGCCTATTACCTGCATAGTCCGTCAGCACCAACCTCGGCTATATGGGCATGTGGCACGCTACCTTGAAACCGATCCCTTTCATCGGGTTGTGTCTGTAGGAGACAATACGGCGTGGATGAGGACAAGGGGGTGGCCGCGAAGCTCGTGGCTGGGGCAAGTTGATGTTTCTTGTCGAGAGTTGCTTGGTATGGAAAGGAGCATGCATGGGGACTCGTGCGTGGTGACCCCCGGGAGTGGCGTCGTAGGGTGGGCGAGGCGACGCGTCCCCCGGCGTATGCCCCCAATAATAGATGATTGCATGCTAACTGCTCTTCTGAACTTGCTAACTGCATACCCCACCCCCCCTACCATCGCTTCGCTGCACATGACTTTCCACTCGTTATCACGAGACACACATCATATGAAGAGAGAGAGAGAGAGAGAGAGAGAGAGAGAGAGAGAGAGAGGAGAGAGGAGAGAGAGAGAGAGAGAGAAGAGAGAGAGAGAGAGAGAGAGGGAGAGGAGAGAGAGAGAGGAGAGAGAGAGAGAGAGGAGAGAGAGAGAGAGAGAGAGGAGAGAGAGAAAAGAGAGAGGAGAGGAGAGAGAGAGAGAGAGAAAGGAGAGAAAAAAGGAGAGAGAGAGAGAGAGAGAGAGAGAGAGAGAGAGAGAGAGAGAGAGAGAGAGAGAGAGAGACGAAGAGAGAGAGATGAGAGAGAGAGAGAGAGAGAGAGAGACGAGAGAGAGAGAGAGAGAGAGAGAGAGAGAGAGAATAGGAAAGATAGAAAGAGCACAAGATGGAGAACATATTGTTTAAATACTTACTGATTGTATTTATATTACTCATTATAACAGAAACATGCTGGAAAAGAAGTACTAACAAAAGAGACTATTAGCAAGACATCGGGCTCAGATGGTTTGGACGTGGGTTCAGGGATCGAAAATATATCTGCAACATTTAGAACAAGCCGTTCCACAGGGTACAAATGGATTCGACGCTTGCAATATGACGGTTCAATAGAGGACAAACCTTTTCGAAAAAGACTTCGTTATATAATTGTCAAATGTCATATTTTTGTTTAAATATATGGCCATTTGCCGTCACATATAGCTGTCAATGAATAGTGTCAAAGTGGACTCACACAGAATTGCACCAAAAAAAGATACTACCTTATGACTTTCCATTTTATCATATAATGTATAATCAAATATAATTATATTTGCATAACTCATTATTATGTCAACTGCATATATGATAAGATAAGATTATTGATTGTTGTATATTTTTTTCATAACTTTTAGTTAATTATGAAATCCTTGGATAGCAAAATATCATATTTGCACACACAAATACACAAATATATAGTATACATATATATATATATATATATATATATATATATATATATATATATATATATATATATATATATATATATATATATATATTATATATATATATATATATAGTCTATTAATCTCTGTGTTGTATGATCCTGGGTATACAATATTCTATAAATGTGGCTTTTTTTGGTTGAAAGTTTGCATTATCTCCATGTTTTTTTTTTTTTTTTTTATACATCTGTGCCCATAGCGCCTGTAGGCAGTGACCTCCAGGGATGGGATGGTAGACCCTGGTGGTTCATTTGAAGGCTGTGATGGTTGGCCCTCGCCCGTTGGTGGCGCAGGCATGATTTTTATGGTGACGCCTGTGATTAGAAGTTGATGCCGCCCCTCTGTGCTCTCCCATACACACGAAATCGGAGGTAGAGTTTATGGGCATTATGTGGGTGTTCTTAGGACACTTGACGATGTAGAAAAATTTTAAGTGCATTAATGGATCTCACTCTGGATCGAACTCAGGAAACCAAGAACGCCAGTCGGAGACGCTAACCACTCTGCTACCGCCTCCTCATATATATATATATTATATATATATATATATATATATATATATATATATATATATATATATATATATATATATATATATATATATATATATATATATATATATATATACAAAATATCATATATATATATATATATATATATATTAGGGTGCTGTGAAAATAGGGGTCAAAAACCAAATCACAGATTTATTGGATGTAATACCTACCAAAAGTAGCTAATGGTATTACATATATATAATATATTTTTTTATTGAAATAAGAATAAGTCTTCTGCCCTCTACCCTCTGTGTTTTGCCAGCCTTTGAAGCAAGTGACAAATCCTTGGCACTCATTGTATTATATAATAAAATATACAATTATACATTATAATTATGCAATGTACAATTGTACATAGGCCTTACCCAATATCTGCATTGTGCATAATATATAATCCAATCTATGTACCTCAAGTCAGCAAGCACAACACTTTTACAACAAATCTGAAAAGCTACTGTGTGTTGCGATATTCACTCTTAAGTGATAAATATTGGCATGATAGCTAAAGCATGTATTCTTGTTCGAATAAAACCATCCCTTGCTTTTTGTTCAACAACAGATCTTGATGCCTCTGTAACTGCCTTTACACACCTTTCCACTGCTTGTATATGATATGGAAAACGTAGAATTCCAATGACATGAGTTGTTTCGTTACGAAACAAGCTTTCCAGTTTAGCATCGCAGATTGATTTTGTGATTGGAGGTTCAGTCAGGACACACTTCTGCCACACAATCAAATCAATGTAATCTTCGTCATTGAGATTGAGAGAAGATATTTGAAATTATTTAATGACAGGTTGACGTGTCTTGGAGGCTCGAGCTTGCATGATTCGTCGAACACCCAGCTCCCTGATATGTTGTCGTTCGTCGGTTACCATGGTCAGCAAAATGTTCTCAGGATCGCCAAAATAGCCCATTCACTGTATCACTGGATCAACTACATGTTTCAGATCTTGCGACAGGTAGCGTGACTTCTTAATATGCATCCACAGGTGCTTAGAGCCATCCTTGCATGAAGGTTTGGACTTGATTATGAAACTTACTGGAGCGTACACCTTAAGAATGAATTCAGCAATTGTTTTGAGATTATCGCATGGCTTTTCTGTCGCAACATACAGACGCATAACTCGATTGGCCAGTGTGACCCAGCGGGACATAACGAGTTTTCCTGTCTGACAATGTAACAAAGAGACAGAGCAATTGCCAGTGGTTACTGCTTGGGAAATATCCAGTAAATACTGCTGATCCAAATTCAGATCTTAAAATTTTTAATTCGCATTGAATCCGTAGGTACACATGTTATTGGCTCAAAAGCAGCAATTAACATTTCCACACAATTTACCAATAAGGAATCGATTGGCCCTGAGAAACTTCTTGATACTGTCGTGCAACCATCCAGATGGCAGAACAAATGACGTAGAGGTAGAGTTCATTTGCATGGAGAAGGCAAACAAACCATCTCGGCGCGTCGCAAGCCTACACGTCACCAACGACACGGCGGAGCGAAGGGTGGCGCTGTTCCAGTCTTTCAACCTCAGCCTGACGAAGAACGAAGATCAGCGCCAATTCCTCTTGCAGGTCGTCGAGAGGCACTGTCGACAACAGCCAGGAACATCGAAGGCTTCCCTTCCCTGGCCAAGCGGAAGACAATGAGTGGCTTGGGCAACCATGATACCCCCCGCCCCTAGAGGAGCTAATACTCGCTTTGAAGAGCGAGGGGGACCAGCAGCCCAGCTGGAGGAAGGGGAGGTCTCAAAAGGCTTCAATATTGCCAACAAACACCCTAGAGACGATGTCCTTCCTTGTAGTCCCTATCGGAGTCTATAGGGGGAACAATCAATCGACTTGCGCCACCTTTAAATATACTTCGATTGCGCTCAAATTTTACACACGTTGTTTCCTCACCACTCCACAGTATTCCACTAAGGGCCGTTCAAAAAATCCAACTTCCGTTTTTTATTGGCCCCCTAATATATTTATATATATTTAGAGAGAGAGAGAGCGAGAGATAATTTGAAAAAGGTTTTTGGTTACCCTCTCTCATATCTCTCTCTCTCTCTCTCCCTCATATCTCTTTCACTTCTCTCTCTCTCTCTCTCTCTCTCTCTCTCTCTCTCTCTCTCTCTCTCTCTCTCTCTTTTCTCTCTCTCTCTCTCTCTCTCTCTCTCTCTCTTTTCCTTTTTTTTTTTTTTTTTTTTTTTTTTTTTTTTTTTTTTTTTTTTTATATATATAAACATACATATAACTAAAGCCCAAAGGGTAGATTGTCCTTAAGATAGGTAGCACACGACAGTGTGCTACCTATCTTAAGGACAATTTACACATAAATATAAAGACCTAAAAACTAACAACTAACATTATATACATATATGCATCATTAAAGTGTTTGTTGAGGCACTGTTGCTGTCACTAGTGTCACAGTATCACTAGCCTCAGCGGGGTGGGCTTCAACAGTCTCCACCGACTGGCCGCCAACTTTACACTTTGTGTGTTCATCTCCTGGATGTGAGGGACAGCGGCCGTGAAAATGTTCCACATCCTGGAGACGCGGCCCACAAAGGTGCGTTGGTGCTGGCTGGCACGGGAACGCGGCACCTCCACTGCATCACCACTGGTAAGCACCGTTCTCGTGCTTCGCGTGGCGACTCTCGGAGGCTGTCGAAACCCACCCAGGTATGGCACTCCCTGCACCTATGCCTTGTGGAATACCACAAGCGCCGCGACATCCCTGCGGTGTTCCAGTGAGTCGAGAGGACTCACCGGCTCGAACTGGGCTGGTGGGTCTGGGGGGTCTGGGGGGTCTGCAGCATCCACCAGTCGCAGGGCTCGACGCTGGATGCTGTCCAGCCTCCGAGTGTGCGAGGCTGCACACGACATCCAGGAGAGGGCGGCATACTCTAAGTAAGGCCGTATCTGGGCCTTGTAGAGCAAGAGCTTCCCTCCCCTGTCGAGGAAGCTGGCTACCCTTCGCAGGGCAGAGACCCTGTGAGAGGCCTTTTTTGCAATGTGTTTGATGTGGCCGTCAAACCTTAGCTCTCGGTCCACCTCTACTCCCGGAACCTTGACGGCTTCCTGGAGTGGAAGAGGAACACCACCAAACCGCAGCCTCCCTTCCACTGCTGGCCCGGCAGCGGGGGACCGAGAAACCACCATTGCCTGTGTCTTCTCCGGAGCAAAGTTCACCTGCCAACGTGTACCCCACTCCTGTATAACACTCAGCTGCTGTTTGACCTCATCAGCAGCACGCCCACTGTCATGTCGCGGGTAGGAGCAGGAGCTAGTACAGTCATCAGCGTAAGCCGATGACTGTACTGATCTCTCTCTCTCTCCCTCCGTGAAAGAGAGAGAGAGGAGAGAGAGAGAGAGAGAGAGAGAGAGAGGAGAGAAGAGAGAGAAGAGAGGGAGAGAGAGAGAGAGAGAGAGAGAGAGGAGAGAGAGAGAGAGCAGAGAAGAGAGAGAGGAGAGAGAGAGAGAGAGAGAGAGAGAGAGAGAGAAGAAAAGAGAGAGAGAGAGAGAGAGACAAAGAGATCATTGCTAGTACTTGAGAACCAAAAACCTTTCAATTTTTTCTTTTCTCTCATCTCTCTCTCTCGTCTCTCTCTCTCTCTCTCTCTCTCTCCTCTCTCTCTCTCTCTCTCTCTCCTCTCTATTCCATCTCTCTCGTCGCTCCTCTTCTCTCTCTCTCTCTCATCTCTCCTCTCTCTCTCTCTCCCCTCGTCTCTCTCTCTCTCTCTCTCTCTCCTCTCTCTCATATATATATAATATATATATATATTTCTATAGATATATTTAGAGAGAGAGAGAGAGAGAGAGAGAGAGAAGAGGAGAGAGAGGAGAGAGAGAGACGAGAGAGAGAGAAGGAGGAGAGAGAGAGAGGAGAGGAGAAGAGAGAGAGAAGAGAGAGAGGAGAGAGCGGTCGACGCCGCCGCGATTTATTTAGTTAACGCTAATGTTTGCATAGTACTACTGTATGTATCAGAAAACGAAATATGGCAATGGAAAGCTAATAAAATTCTGCTTCTATTGATATCTGCCATGATATCAGCAGTCCCACAAAGTCTTACATGACGACGAGTTTTAAGTGAATGTTAAGTTCATCATATTTCTTCAGAGTCTCATAATGACCTTTATCTAATGTGTTTTATTATGTTTTATGTGATGATCTTATAGAACAAGCATTTTCGAAGATAACAGTCTATCCCTTATACATTTATAACATGATATACTGCGGGGTAATGCCTTGAGAACCTCCCTGGGTCTAGAGTGAACGAAGAGGCCTTGGCGCTAAGATGGCGCCCACAAATCGAGTTGTCGCTACTCTATATATTAAGGTATTCTAGTCTCGGGGAGTCGCGTATTCGGTCTGCAACCTGCTATGATTTAAGTATTTGAACATGAACATGCTGAGTTGCCTTGCGTTGATCTGGGGTTTTAATTATGTAATTACAGTGTAGGAGTAGATTTTGAAATTTATAGGAACCATGATACTTAGCATGTAAAGGGGAACCAAAGACACGGATGTGCGCTAGACCTTTGTCACCGTCATTAAATGCTATAACCTGTGATTTTGTGTCATAGTGAGCTTTCATGTCAGTTTTAGAGCGGGAGCCCATACCATTTTAATCAAGTGAACAACGCCAAACAGCTGGCCTCACTGATCACAGGTGGCCTTCAATGACATTCCAAAAGTGGATTGCTGCCGGGACTTGTACCTTACTAGTCTATCGGCTGAGAGGCTCAACGTAGAAAGTTTTTGTACCCTAAGTTTGTCCTCTAATTCATGAAGTAGACCATTGTGGTTATACCAAAAAAACGCGGCTTGACGGTCCATTTGCAGAAATGAATGTCTGTTTATTGAGCAATTGATACCAAAATGTGGCCCCAAATTTGGGCTGAGGATAACTCAACACTTCATAACTCCATCCAGAAACACGTGAATTTAATTAATGAAGACTCAAAATGTTCGTTTTTGAAAGCTCTACAGGTTTATATATAACACGAGACATATAATTTGATATGTGAGTCTCCAGAGGGTAAAAGGTCATGAAACTTAGGTTTTCTAGAAATTTGTGTACATATGCAAAATTCATCTTTCTTACTCTAATGCAAGATTATTTGGGCTAATTATAAGTCAAATTCTTTACTTTTGACCTCAGTAGACATATTGCATATGTATGAACACACATAAAGATGGCCATTTTTATCTGGAAAATGTTAAATGGCCTTAGTATCTACCATTTCCTCTCATATATGTTTTAAATATGTATATAGCATTTTAAAATATTTAATTTAACATAATTTTTCTTCAAATGATACGTATAGAAGGAAATTCATAATTCCAGGTTGTTGAGAAAGCAGGAGTGAGGCAAGGGTGCGTCCCATCATTTTTCAACACCTGTATGGAGTCGGTATTGGGCAAATTTGTAGATCAAAGGGATTGTGGAGCATCCCTCGGCATCACCAAGATTACTGATCTTATTTTTGTCGATGATGCATTAATCTTTGCTGAGTCGCTGGAGGTCCTGGTGACGGCTGTCGAGGCGCTACACGAGGAGGCAAAGCCTTTGGGACTTGAGGTCTTTTGACTAAGACCAAATTCCAGGTGTTTGGAGGCCTACTAGATTAAAAAGTACAGCCTGTTCATGCGTGCGGCGAGAACATTAAGATATTGGAAAGTTTTACATACTTTGGTAGCGCAGTCCATAATGATGGCGGGTCACGTCAATAATTCTGACGGTGTATTGGCATAGCCCACGGTATTATGGACTCGCTCAACACGAGTATTTGGCGTTGTCGGTACCTGTACAGGACAAAGATCCGGATCTTCAATACAGGTGGTGAATGATTGGAATGGACTAAGTAGACAGCTAGTTTGTGCAGAGTCATTAGGGAGCTTTAAAAGGAGACTACATAATTTCATGGATGAGGATGATAAGTGAATGTAGGTAGTGTTAAGTAACAGGAACTACCTCGTGCAGGTCTCGCGGCCTCGTGTAGCTTCCCTATTTTCTTATGTTCTTATGTTCTTAAGTCGCCTGTGATCCCTGTCTTACTCTAGAATTGTTAGACATGGACACTAACTCGCGACTTAAACAGGCGAATTGATGACTTTGGTAATAAGTGTCTTTGATGAATCATGGGGTATCGCTGGAATTATTACGTGTCAAATCAGTAATTGCACAGTGAGACTGATTCGAGGCCTATTACCTGTATAATCCGTCAGCGCCAACTTCGGCTATATGGACATTTGGTACGCTACCCTGAAACCGATCCTACCCATCGGGTTGTATCTGTAAGAAGCAATCCAATCCAGCTTGGAGGAGGTCAAGGGGGCGCCCACAAGGCTGGTGGCTGGGGCAAGTTGATGGTTCCTGTCGAGAGTTGCTTGGTATGGGAAGGGAGCCTGCAAGGAGATTCGCGCGTGGTGACCCCCGGGAGTGGCGTCGTTGGATGGGCGAGGCGACGCGCCCCCCGGCGTATGCACCCAACGATTGACTGATTGAGAAAGAAGGGCTGAAAAAATAGTGAAAATAACTAGGCCTGGACCGTCTGCCGAAGCTTGTGACGTCTTCCAGTGTATAATATGCCAGGCATCAGCCCAGGGAACCCACGCAGATAAATTGAAAGGAAGAGAATCAGGGAAGCAGCAGAAATCAGAGATGACTATGTTTTCAAAAAAGTATAATTGATCGACGAGGACAATGTTGTATATCACATGAACAACAATTGCTATAAGACCCACACTTTGCAAAAAATTCTTCAGAAAATTAAAGCACGGAAATCTGACAGCCCAAATAGAGGCGATGCAGGATAAAGTGTTAAAACAGTCCCTGTTCATCATTTTAGATCAAAAAGCAGCCCTCGTGCACATCACAGTGGGCACGGTTCTTTGTCTCAATATAGAATGATTGGGAGATATGTGGAACAAATAAAGCCGTCCAAAAAATTCATCCAAGTCCGTTAGACACATGGTGAAACCTTCTTGTAATGGGATAGATTCATATCTCTGATGTCCAATGTTGAACATCTCTTACGAAGTGATCGTAGGGGTAACTGGACTACCGGCAATACAAGTTATTCTCCCACTATTCACTGCTTTTGACTCTACGAATTATCTACGATGGTGTTCACTGTATTTTGGAGGATATGCACCAGCTACAAGAGACCAACGAAGTATATGCAACATTCAATGCTGATAAATTTGTGGTAAAACGGACCCCAAGGGAATTCAAGGCAGTTGGAGCTGATATGGCACTGGAACAAACAATCAATAAGTCTCAGAAGAGTGCAGCTGGGATTATTTGTAAAACAAAACAAAAGCAGTATGTGGCACGGTGGGAGCTAATTTACCATGAAATGCTGGCAGTGACACATTTGTACCGGGAACTGAGTGGAGCTAACATGGCGTCATATGATCTAGACGTCAATAGTGCATTCAATACAGCTATGCCCGAAAATGATGCAAGGAACATTCAGCCCATTCTGATTGTTATAGAGAGAACCGAGATCCCTTTCATCGTTCTAACACCTGAACATAAGTTGCACAATATCTTAACCATAAAAATAATGACAGAGGACACCTGAAAACAAATGTTGAATGCTCAAGCCATTGGTGAAGCCTATAACAAATTCAGAAGAGAAAGATTGCTCGAGAAAACTGTAAGATTTGGTGAGCCAATCCACATAACAAACCTCAAGACACTCTGTTCACTCTGTCATAAAACTCAGACATTAAATAACCATCCAAAGTCGTCACATGATCATTATGGACAAATGCAGAGGCTATTAGAAGTTTCCAAGGCTCGTGGAAGGGACATAGAAGAAATGGTTGAGTATGACTGATCATCTACTTTTCCAATCTTTGATGATGCAGATGGCTTGATGACCCGGGCAAGAAAAAGCACCATAGTATTAGAGTTGGAAAAGAACCTCACCCAGCAGGACTCAAGAACACCATCTCCAGTATCAACACAGATTGGATACATACATACTGTGCGTAGAATTGGACTAAAACAGCATTCAAACTTTGGTGACTTCACGTTAGCTGTGTTTCACAACAACGTCAGCGAGGTATGCTTATATATAATTTACTTAGCATTTTTATTCTTACCTAGAACAATCTATCAAAGATTCAAAAAGGAGGCGACGTGAGAAGAATGCACCCATTGAACTCCATCATATCAGAAGAAAGACTCCATTACCTGTAGATATGGATAGATATTGGCCTTGAAAGAACAACAAGTTGAAGAAACTTCTTCAACGTCTGAAGTCACTACTTCATGAGGAGGCATTAATTAAAGGCGGCGTCACACTAGCACTTTTCCGTCTATTTTTTCTAACAATTTTCTAAAAACTAACATTTTTTTTACTGCAAGCTGTCACACACACAATCGTTTGCCTCCACTACCAGTCAGCTGTTCCTGCGACTGTAAACAAATATGGCTCCGACGCCAGGGCAGGCTATCGCTGATATACACTTAATTATGTGTATTATCAATCCTAGACAAGCCAAACAAGGTAAAATACATTCACATATATACATAAATACAGTAATAGATGAGCGGGCATCAGCCCGCCGCCGGAGCCGCAGCAACAGTCAGGTCACAGGTGGGCGCGGCGTGAGGTCACTCCCGCTACTTATTTATGAGAAATTCTTCTGAACTACGTGTCCACAGCATTTCGTCTATAATTACAAGTTGAAGTCTTGCAGAGTGAGAAACGAGTTTTGATTTAGTCTTGAAAAATATACACAACAATCGAGTCATGCAAGAGACTGTTGCCTGTCTCATAAAATCGGCTTTTAAATGTATCAACATGTGCAATAGTCACTTGAATATTTTATCATACTTTCAAATATATTGAATTATAATTTGCAAAAAAATCCTGATTTATATCGAATATCTTTAAAGTAATCACTATAGATTTTGATTTGACTATGAAAGTTGTCTTCAACTTTCCATATGAAGACGATTATGATCGTTTGACTGGGTCAGACGGAAAAACTAGAGAAAACGAGAAAAAACCAACGGAAATCGTAAAAATACACGGAAAAAGTGCTAGTGTAACGCCGCCTCAAGACAGGAAAATGATATCTTAAAAAATGTGGAGAATGTAGTTAGTCAGTTTTCCGGATCAGGAACAACAACTTTTTCTATTCCTCTATGTCAGGATTAATATCAGAATATATGGAACTGAAAACAAACCTAGAAGAAGCAGGTGAAAAAAGTATTCAACATGCAAGTCATTTGGTGAAAAATGGTTATGAAATCAATCATAGTGCTCTCACAACAGACTGATGTTCTAGTTCAAATGCTACATTATTGGGATCAAATGAAACTTTATTTTTTTGTGAGATGTTAGATAAAGCTGGGGTTGGTGATTCCTCAAGATCTATCCCAGTGCATACTTTGGTAATGCGACTTGCAGGAGAGCTATGTAAAGTTCTTCCAGCAGTCCAAGGCCCTTACAGGTTGCGACAGCACTAGTAAAGTAGGTACCAAATATTCTGCGTTGAATACAAAACCAGATATATTTGCAGCAGTTCGGCAAACTTGCTGCAGACTCGGAAGCTCATATTTCATTTGCTGAGGAATACATGTTTCAAGTATTCCAGAAAGGGACCCCATGCAGGACAATGAATGCACTCCGAAATATCCACTACCACCAGAGTAAGAGGATGGATGAATTGCCACCTACAAGTCAAACCTTGAGAGCACACGTATTGCGTACACGACTTACCAGATGACTTCACTAATGGCACCCATTTCATTTTTTCTTAACCCACTTAATTATGGCTATGAGGCAGTGGATGAAGTGCTCATGCAGGGTTTATTCCTATTCAAGAAGATTTTGCAGTATACTGCACTTGTACACAATATGCTACTCACTGTAAGATGCAGATGTCGGAACACTGGCCTGCCTTTTTGTACATTTTGTAAATGTCAAGGTGAACACAAGGAAGGGAATGTTTATAGAAATCCTTCAGGCACTCAGTCTGAAACTTACCATCTATAACCATATTTGTAGACCATAATGTGTAAATTTAAATATATATTATATAATATAATAGATCATATAATGTGATTAGTTGTGTAAGATGTATTAGGCATGTAACTGATACAATGTGCTATTATAAGGTGATATTGTTGGAACCAAAACAAGCCTTGTAAATTATATAAATATCAGAGTGAAGTGACAGAGGGAAATGTGTGTATAGCTTATTGCACTTAAAAGTGACACCAGCAATACATAAAAGCGCAAATGGCAGACTGTAGGCAAATGTACATTGTAAAAGGCCTAAAATATGGTAAGATAAGAGAAATATAGTCTCATGAGGACTGAATATTTTTGCAGAAATATTGAGCTAGTGATTGATATGAACCTTGTGTTTTTTTTTCCATATGATGTAAATTACATAAATTTCAAGCATTGAAAGCTGATATAATATTAATCAAACAGTATGGATGATTCAGAACGCATGCAAATCGTTACTGAAAGTACATAATTAATCCTTAACCCTTCTCTGGGATTTTAAAACAAAAAACTACAATTCCTTAAATGCACCTATTTTTTTAGTTGGCACCTGTATTTTTTTAATTTTTATAATTTTTATTACATCTCATAGGCCTCGGCCAAGGGCACAACAAAAAAGGGGTGACACAAAGCTCGCTTAATTGCCAGTCCCTATAAAGAAGACAGTAAGATAATACAGAAAGGGGATGGGCCAATTTAAGAACATAAGAAAATAAGGAAGCTACAAGAGGCCGTGAGACCTCCACGAGGTAGTTTTTTGCAATAACAGATTCCAATAATTTACCTACCACTGACGTCAGGCTAACGGGTCGATAATTTGACATTAATCCTCTATCTCCCTTCTTAAATATGGAAACTACATCTCCCTTCCTCCACATTAACGGCACATCCTCTATATCAATCGATTTCTTAAAAGTATGCACTAACGACTCACTAACAACCTCTTTGCATTCTTTTAATACTCTGTGATAAACTTCACCTGGTCTTGGTGACTTAAAATTCTTCATTCTGTCTTAACTTTTGTACCATTTCCCTAGTTATCCCAATATCTTTGATTTTCTCATCACCTTCTCCTCTAAACACCTGTTTACTATCAGGTACCTACTGTTTATCCTCCTGAGTAAAAACACTTACGAAATAATCATTTACAACTTTACGCATACCTTCTGCCGTGCTTACAATCTCCTTCTGCTCAATTTTTAATGTCCCCACTAATTCCCTAGTCTTTGCTTTATAAACTTGAAAATATACCTTAGGATCGGACTTCCCCGCAACCTTAATCTCATAATTGTTCTTTGTTGCTCTTGTTAATTTTTACCTCCGCCAACGAAGTTGGAGGGGTTATGTTTTCACCCCGATCTGTCTGTCTGTCTGTCTGTTTGTTAGTGTACAGGATTTCTCAAAAAGTTACGAATAGATTTGGATCAAACTCGGAATACCAAGTCTATTTGGAATAAGGAAGAATTGATTTAATCTTGAATGAAATCTATTGACAACTGTTGCCATGGCAACCAATTGATGAAATATTCGGCCGGAGGTATATGCTCATACTGAGTGTATATATATATATATATATATATATAATATATATATATATATATATATATATATATATATATATCATGCAACCAATTGATTAAATATTTGGGCGGAGGTATGCGCTCTACTGAGTGCCCCCCCCCTAGTTTTCACTGTTTTAGCCATCACGTTATACTGCTCTCTATTCACCTGCCCATCCTTAACTTTCTTATACATGTCCCTTTTTACCCCTATGATGTGTTTTAAAAACTCAGTCATCCACTTCGGCTCGTAATCTCCACCAACGAAGTTGGTGGGAGGTTATGATTTCACCCCGATCTGTCTGTCTGTTTGTTTGTTTATTTGTTTGTTTGTTTGTTTGTTTGTTAGTTTACAGGATTTCTCAAAACGTTATGAATAAATTTGGGCCAAACTTGGTATACCAAGACTATTTGGTATAAGGAAGAACTGAATTAAATTTGGATGAAATCGAATTACAACTGTTGCCATGGCAAGCAATTAATGAAATATGTTTCCTATTATTTCTTTAGTTTTGGGTAAAAATATTCCGTTTTCTGTTTTAGCGCTCTAGGGATCGCTGAGGCCTTTGGACACACTATGGTAAACTAGATTTTCTCGTAACTTCATCGTATCTCGGTAAAAATTGACCATGTTGGACACCCCCCGCCGCTCGCACCCCCGTCATCGAGAAATATTCGGGCAGAGTTATGCGCTCTACTGAGTAACCCCCCCCCCCCCCCTAGAATTTCCATGATTTTATCGCCCTATATGGAATTTTTTTTTTCTGACCTGAAATTAAATTGCACACAAGGGGATTATAATCCTTTTCCGCACTGACCTCACCGACTCCCCCCTCCGTCCCGACCGTCTCATCTCACACTCCCTCTTGTCCCTGTTAATCCTTCATGATGTTTGAAGCCTTCATGATGTCTACCCCCTGAGAGAACAGTCTCTCCACAGTTGCAAAGCAGGGTATAGCCGTGTTATACTTAACGAACACATCTACCCAGGCGGCACGGGAAAGGGTGAGAAACATGTCCTGTTCCAGCAGCTTATTCCTCTGCTTCTCTGAACACCAACTCTCAACCTCTATCCGCCCGTCAGGGTGGCAAGGTTGGTAGAGACGTGAGTTCGCAATGTGCAGTGTCCCTGTGCATTCGGTCAGCGGTTCGAGTCCGCCTAGTTCATGCTGACGTGGCGGCGCTTTGTATAGTCAATAACCTTGTAGTTGGTACTTGCAAAGTGTCTAGATAGGATGAAAATCTCTCAACTTCTATCCCCATCATGTTGGAGAGGTGGATAAAGTTGGTGCCCTCTGTAGCTGTGGGTCTTGGGCTCATCAAAGCCTGGAAATAATAGGTACATTTGAAATACATATAATAAGTTAAAATCTTAAGTAATCGGAGTCAGAAAATAATAGAGTTTTTTAGAAATAATTAGTGCTTATATATTTTTTCAAATATATTATTGCACCTATATCATAAATATGACTAAGTTATCAGCATGACGCTCAAGATTGCTAGTATAATGATTTGGAGTAATGAACTCCCACAGCTGAACTGAAGATGCAGTAGATCTCGATAAAATCAATAAATTTCACCTTGAAAAAATCATCCGCTTTGTCTTCATCTGGGCTGCTGCCTTCTGAGGTATCCAAGACAGCCTGCACCGTGACATCGAACAACAGTCTTGATATCGCGGCATCTACCTTCTCAGGGTTAAGAAGGCGGACCACAGGCAGTTTGAAGAGGGGGTGAATTGCTGTCAATCAATCATTGGGGGAATACGCCGGGGGGCGCGTTGCCTCGCCCACCCTACGACGACACTCCCGGGGGTCACCACGCGCGAGTCCCCATGCAGGCTCCCTTCCCATACCAAACAACTCTTGACAGGAAACATCAACTTGCCTCAGTCACGAACCTTGTGGGCGTCCTTTTGGCCTCCTCCACGCCGGATTGTCTCTTACAGATACAACCTGATGGAAAGGATCGGTTTCAGGGTAGCGTGCCACATGCCCATATAACCGAAGTTGGCGCGGACTGAGCTATGTATGACTAGGTAATAGGCCTCGATCGATTCCGTCTCACGGTGCAAACGCTGATTTGACACGTAATCATCCCAGCGATACCCCATGATTCTGCAAAGACACTTATTACCAAAGGCATCGATTCGCCACTTCAAGTCGCTATTTAATGTCCATGTCTCACAACCATAGAGTAAGACCGGGATCACAAGTGACTTGGAGATCCGGAGCTTTGTCCTCCTGCACAGGTACCGACAACGCCAAATACTCCTGCTGAGCGAGTCCATAACAACGTGGGCTATGCCAATCCGCCGTAAGGCTTCTTGACGTGACCTGTCATCATTATTGACTGCGCTATCAAGTTATGTAAAACTTTCCAAGACCTCAATGTTTTCGCCGCACGCATGAACAGACTGTACTGTTTCATCTAGTAAGCCTCCAAACACCTGGACCTTGGTCTTGAGTCAGGAGACCTCAAGTCCCAAAGGCTTTGGGCTAGATTGTTAAATGTCACCTTTCCCTTCCCATGACGGGACCGCACGACGAGTTATCTGCGCTACAGGGGAAGCCAGGGTAACGTTGAATCCTTCCGCGTCTTTTCCCTTCATGTAGTCCCGTCACGATAAGGTTGGTATGCTGGAAGGAGTACTATGCCACGTTTGTGCTGTGCAACAATGTATTTCCTTCAGAAAAATCAGTGAAACTTGGTTGGGAAATAATAGTTATGCGGGGTTCACACTTCCCGTATTTGCTACGTCCGTCGTCGTGCCAACGTGACGTCACCGTGACGTCACTTCCTGCTTGTTTGACCTTGAAAGACGTGCGTCTGGAGGCAAAATAATTGGAGACTCCGAATCTTTTGGCGGGCTGCGTGAGCGGTGGTGCCACAATTTATAGAACATTATACGTAACTAAGTTTTGCAATATCAAAATAATGCTGTTTCCAAGGTCTGATTTAAAATATATTTATTATCAGTGATTCTGGAAGACAATATTAGTAATGGAAGATATACATGATGTGAAAATATTGTGTTCCGCTGCTTGAAGGCGGTACAGCGGCACGGCTGCTTGATTGTAAGCTCGACCACCACCACTACCTCTGTATATTTTAATCCGTTATTTCTTGTGTTATCTAGTTCTAACCCTCTCACGTGCCCCTCTAGTAGCTATTATATACCATCCTTCCTACAGCATCACGCTACGCCACCAACACCCTCGATCTACAGGCTGTGTAATAAGTAGTAATTATTAGTGACTTGCAAAATACAACCACGACTGCGAATTGTGGCAACACTTGTGGCCCCCGTTATACAGATTCCACTTGTAACATTTGCAATAGCCTGTTGTCAGGGGACAACTATATAGGTAGGCCTGAGAGTGAGGGGGATATAGTGAAGGGAGTAATAGGTGTGTCATGGGTACAAAAGGGAGAAAGTAAGGAAAGCAAGGCGGTTTTATACTGTAATTTTTTCTGATATGAGCGAGCGGGAGTGATCGACCAGTGAGACGAGGTAACGTCATCGTGACGTCACGGTGACGTCACGATAACTAGACGGACGTAGCAAATACGTGAAGTCTGAACCGGGCCTTAGTGTCTCAAAATCCAGGGAAGTGAGTCGTGACTGAATTAATACGAAAGTACGAAAACATGTGCGCCCTGCCCCGCCCCGTTCCGCCCCGCATTTGCCAGCGCGCCTGCCAGACGCCGGGTGCACCGCACAGCCAAGGCCGTCTCAATCTATAAAGGCCTGCGCCTGAGATTGATGACGTCACGGACGGCGTCTGTACGAGGCCACCGAGATGACAAGTTTACCTACCTAATTATATGTTTATCAGTATAAAAGATATATTGTTATCTTCGGAAATGTTTGTTCTATAATATTATCAAATAAAAAACCGTAAAACAGACTAAAGAAAGGCCATTATGAGACTCACAAGAAATATGTATGAACTTTAACTCTTCGCCATTTAATATTTTGCTCAAAAACATTTTACATGGAGAATATCAATAGAAGCGGAATTTAATTAGCTTTCCATTGCTATATTTCGTTTTTTGATAAATGAATTAGAACCATACATAAATTAGCATTAACTAACAAAAAAGGTCATGAAATCGGGTAATTTTTCCCGTTTGATGATGTTATTTATTTAGTTAACGCTAATGTATGTATGGTTCTAATTCATTTATCAGAAAACAATATAACAATGGAAAGCTAATTAAATTCCGCTTCTATTGGTATTCACCATGTAAAATGTTTGCGAGTAAAATATTAAATGGCGAAGAGTTTAAGTTCATGCATATTTCTTGAGAGTCTCATAATGGCATTTCTTTAGTGTGTTTTACGGTTTTTTATTTGATAATATTATAGAACAAACATTTCCAAAGATAACAGTATATCTTATACCGCCCGTACATCCTCACATGCTGAAAGCTCGGCTCCTACTGACTCGCGGAGCAGACTCAGCTCGTGACGTCACGTCCATCCCGCGCTCCCAGACTCAGGCTTTTACATAGAGAAGGCTTTGGCACAGCCCAGCCCGCCCGTGTCTACCGGTGAGATTTCAAACCACTCTTTTTATTGCGCACAAAGGATAATTTCGTCAATAAACAAGTAAAAAGTAACACAAAGTCACTGAAATGTCTTTATCTTATCCAATAATGGTATGAAAAGTACAGAGGAGATCAGCGCCCGCGAAGGGAATGGTGAAGACATGGTCTGTGCGATGTCTTCGTTTCTTTACCTTCAAAGGGGCGTCACGTGCGGCTCAACTGGGTGCCCAGCCACGTGGGGCTGCGGGGGAACGAGGCTGCTGATGAGGCGGCCCGCGCAGTCACCAGGTGGCCTACAGTCACCGCCGTCGTTCTGCCCAGCATACAGCAGGGCAAGACGATGGCCAGACGTGCTGCCGCCAACAGCACCGAGCAGCAACACCGGGAGATGGAGGCGTCATCGCGGCAGGTGGCCTGGTATGCCAAAGCCACCGCCTACCGCCCACTGCTTCCCGCCCGTTAGCTTTCCAGGGCAGACGAGGTTTAACGACTCCGACTCCGGCTTGGCTATCGCACCCTGGAGGAGCTGAGGGACGATTTTGAGAGTCGGCAGTGTGACCACTGTGGCCACCTCGCCCGACACCCACTAAGGCACTACCTGCTGTCCTGCCCAGCCACGGCTCAGCTGAGGCAGCAGATCGGCGGCCCAGAGGACGACGAGGATAGGGCAGCCCTGGTGCTCCGGCGGGCACTAGAGGACCTGCCTCGGCTGTTGGTAGTGGTGCGCAGCGCCCCTCCCCCCCGCTGAGCGCACCACGTACTACACAGCGGAACATGGAGCGAGGTGACGAGCCTCGCTCACAGGAAGTCGCTCGTGACTCCAGCGGCGGGCTGGTGCCCGCTCATCTCTTATAAATGTATAGGTGTAAGATTAGTATAAGTATGTAATGTAAGTTTAACTTAAGGTATTATGTAAGGTTACAAAAAGTAGTTTTTTTTTCTTTTTCTGTAAGAGATGT
>JACEEZ010010981.1:0-7500 GCA_016584305.1 Chionoecetes opilio
GGGCCCTTTAAATTTGGAATTATAAACAAATTTTAATTAAAAAATTAAAAAAAAATTTAAATTTTTTGGCAGATTTTGAGTCAGAATTACTTTAACTCGTAACTATTGGATTATATTTGATTCAATTTAGCAAAAGTAATTCAAATTTTCCATTACTTTACGTAGAATTGAACATATTTTATGTTCTAATGTTGCTATTGAATGCACTTAGGTTTTCAAACATATATATGAAAAAATATATGATTGATTCTCGACTACGGCTGTTATACCTATGGGGTAGTTTTCTGCTCAAAATACCCTTTCAAAATTAAAGCAAAATATTTACACTTTACGACCTTTTAAGCCTAGTTTGATGAAAAAGTATAATTCTTATTTAGATATCCATTACACACACACACACACACACACACACACACACACTAGACCTGTTCAGAAAACAGTTTTTTCCTATTTTTATACCCTCCTGCACGGTTTCCAATGCTTTTTTGACCAACCATGCCAACATGTCAGCCAACATGTCAGCAACTTTTGCCTCATGAAGCATGAAGTTCTATTCTATACACGTTTTCTGAAACGCCAGTTTCGGAGCATTTTGATGTTTGTTTTCGCCTATTTTTTCACCAATAAATGGTTATAAGCAGGTTAAAGCAAGTAATTAGATGCTGATTTGAAACATCAAATGCATAGAAACTTTATGGAAATATTACATGTGTTTATATACAGACAAATTTTCAAAAAAATTAAACTAAATATAATTTATTTCACTCTAGTCACAAAATTCCCACAAGGGTTTAGCATGACATCTAATGGTCTGTTATGTTTTTTTGGCAGATATGTTGAAACTGCTAACAAATCCCAGAGATACTTCACAAGATAACTTCACTATGGCAGTAAGCAAGGGGGCTCCGAGGACGCAAAGTTGACATCTCAGAACCTCCACCTGCAGTCCAGAGACAAGCGTCAACCCCGACCTGCTATAATTGCTACAGAACCTTCCTAAATCGGCTACCCATCATCCAGCATCAGTGGCTCCCAGTTACCCACCAACAGACAGGCCTTCCAGTACTTCCTCCACCCTCCAGAGTTTGCCAGAAAATACAGGGAATCCTAAGCATCAAGACCTCGCCAATGAACAGTGGAGGCTATCATCCCATTCTGCAGATGGCTAGGATCAAGACCATGACCAAGTACAATGCAGCGCAGCATTTCATGACACTTCAAAAAAAGCACAGAGATCTAGCAAGGAATAAAGGTTTAGAACAGGTGACCCTGGAGGGAAAAGGAGTGCCTTTGTCCTGGAATTAGATAGCCTGTTTCGACATAGGAGCTTCAGATCCATCCAGGAAATAGAGAAACCGATTGCTATCAGGGAGAAGAAGGACAAGGACATCAGGTTCTACCAGGATCAGAAGACGAGAGGAAAGGCCCACATGCCCTGGTCATGACAAGATATTTGAGTCACGGTCCCAGCAGCAAGCAGAGAGGGCTGCAAGACTGCAGCAGAGAGAGGAACAAGATATGAATTTGTCACAAAATTTCTAAAATTTTTTCAGCTGCCACACAGCAAAGGGGACTGCTGCTGATGTGTCTACCTGGGCTGCCCCAAACCCGACGGGTGAAGGGAATGGCAGAGGACATGGATTACCAAAAACCCTCGTCCTGGATGTTCATATCACCAAGACACTGTGGACTCTCCATTTCCCAGGAGGGTCATGGAGTGTGTTGACATATGCAGTACCGTGATCGCCCTGGGATTGTCTGACAATCAAGTGCCCAGCCTTAGTCTCTGCTACATTGAAGGCTGGTGGAGCTGACTGGACAAGTTTGTCATCTCAACCTAAACAACGAGACGGAACAGGATGCTGACAAGGTACCACATCAGCCGGGAAAGTACATGGCAGCATTAGCGGGGACCCTCCCAAGTATGCTGCTCTCCCTGGGATGGCAAGATGCTGAGAGATGTCCTGGGAAGTGATCCTGGGACCACGTCAGAGACTCTGGCTGTGCTTGTCTCAGGACCACCTGCATATCTGAAGGCAAGCTACTGGGAGTACAGTGATAGACAGCTCAACAGGAACGGCTCAGGCAGAGCATCCATGGATTTGCGAGGCATGGGGGCTTACTGGAGTGATCACTGCCCTTGTGTTTGACACAACAGCCAGCACAGTGGAGTACATCGGGGAGCTGCCAAGCTTCTGGAGCAACAGCTTGACAGGAAGGTGTTCTACCTGGCCTGCAGACACCACATTCTAGAAGTGCTGGTTGGTGGCTGTATGGAGAATCTGTTTGGCAAGGTCAAGAGCCCAGAGAATCCCTTGGGTTCAAGCACTTCAAGGACGTTTGGGACAGATCTTACCACAGACAACCCTACAGCCCTGTCCATCAGACAAAAAGGGTTGAATAAAAGAAAAAAAGAGTGCAAGGAAATACTACAGGAAATCCTGAGGTCGGAGAAGCCTCCTAGAGCTGACTACCGTGAGATGGCTGAGCTTACACTGATCGTCCTTGGAGACACGCCTCCCCCCGGAATCCACTGGAAGTCGTCCTGGAGCCATTCATCAGGCCAGGGGGTGGGCCAGAAACCTGTATTCTATGAAGATGTTCATGTTTGCTGAGCAGCTGGAGTACGTAGAAGAAACTGTTGTGAAGCTGGAACGCCTCAACCCCTTCCCAGACTGTTCTATACACCCATGGATGTCATCTACACTTGCTGCAGATGCTCCCCGCAAATGATCTGCAGTTCATGAAGGACATGATGAAGTTCAAGAGAAAAGATCCAGAGATTGCTCAGGCAGTGCTACAAAAACTTGAAAAATACAAGTGGTACCCGACACAGGAGGTTGTGGCGTTCGCTCTCTTCGGTAGCAGACTCAGTGACAAAGAGAAGCAGGACATTGCTGCCAGCTGCACGCCACTGAGAAGCCAGATAGCTTCAGACGAGGGAAACCTATGTTCCCTCAGGTTACAGCCAAGACGACTCGGCTGATCTAGTTGGTCCAGAGAGTCATCTTCTGCTTGACACCCTTGGCATTGAGTATGACTGGCTTCTGCAACCTGTGGCGACATGGCCCCAAGGAGTGATGATTACAGCAAGGCCCTGGGAAAATGTCGCAATGTAAAAGTAGTGAATGACATTGCTGAGCGGGGAGTCAAGATGATGACTGATTTCGCAAACATCTTACCACAGATTCTCAGCAAAAAACAGTACCTTCTTCAAACTGTGGAATACAACCCTGAGTGATTTGATAGCTTCAAGAAGCAAACTCTGAAAAAAATTTCTGTGAAGTTTTCCTTCTGACATAGACCAAAAGAGTTTTCTGCCACTTTAAATAGTTTTTAGAGTCTTGTCACACATTTTTTGATGTCAAGATTGTAAAATTTTTTGAAATTTATAGAAATTTTCAGAAAATTTTGCTTTTTTCTGGATATGATGTCTTTTTTTCTTGAATGTTTACTTGGATTGTTTTTTCAGAAATAATATTAAAACTGCTTCAAATTTTATACCCAATTTGTTGTTCTATCCCAAATTTTAAACCAAAAGTCTCAGGTGAAAAAAAGGCTGGCGGAAGGCAAATTAGGCGCTTTTCTACTGTCGCGGGCTTAATATCTTGAGGGCCAATGAGGCAAAAGTTCCTGACATTTTAGCTCAAAATGGTTGTGATTTTTGGCTTTTCCAGGTCAAAAAGCATGGGAAACCCTTTCAGGGGGGGATAAAAATAGGAAAAATTTTTTTCTGAAAAGGTCTACCACACACACCCACACACACACACACACACACACACACACACACACACACCACACACACACACACACACACACATACACTACTATCGCTGTTAAAAGTATAGAATACAATTAGCATCAAAGTATTTAGTTTTTGAAAGTTTGAATTTTGATTTATGAATGGATTAATGCGTATACGACGTTTGAATTATAATCATTAAAAAAAAATATTTGCTTAAATGTAAACGATTTTAAAAAATCATTAATTCATTTTTGTTGATTGCTCCAACTTTGTTTTACACTCTCTAATGAAGACTGAGAGCGTACCAAGGACATTTACATTTTTTTCTGTTTTTGTCACTACTATTTTACTTTGTAAATTATGGGCCGATTGCCATTGTTATGATTGGATCCGCACATCAAATCCATCTTGTGAGGCTGTATGTCGTTGATTCACGCCAGACCATCCGTCCTCAAGAGCTGTCACGCGCCACTGCACCACTTTTCATGAGGCCATGCTGGGTTAACATTCAGATTAATTAGATCTTTCACCAAGAGTCAGCCACTTTTGGATGGCCGAGGTAAGGTCTCGTGCTCACGTGTAATACTTGCCACTGAACACTGTTCGTGCACGTATGTCCAATGAAGCACTGTGATGGAATGTATCGCCAACGAAAAAGCGCATGCACGAGGCACGGAAAGTACTCATGCAAGGGTGCGCCCTTACTCAGATATAGACTTACCAGAGGCCGAGACGTGCTTCGATGATGCGGCAAGACACTACCACGGGGCCACTGAGTGAAGGTTTTCTGGCGTTCCTCGTATGTAAACAGCGTTTCACAAACTGGAAAAAGAAAAACTATTTTATCTACAAAAATAACTCAGGCAAACTTAGAAGAATATCATTAGAATTGTAACACTGTAATAGCTAAATCTTAACTAAGAAAAATAATACTATAAGACATAAGAAAATACGTAAGCTACAAAGATGCCGCGAGACCTACACGTGGTAGTTTCCTGTTACTTAAACATTACCTACATCCACCTTTCATCTTCATCATTGAAATTATTCTAGCCTACTTTAAAGGCTACCTAATACTCTGTACCTAACTCCTGTCTACTGAAGTCCTTCCAGTCATCTTACCACCCTATTGTGAAACCAGTTTTTCACTATTTTCTTTTTTAAATCTACTCTCTTCCGACTTGAATCCGTTTTACTTCTTGTTCTACTATGCCCCTTATTACTAGCCGTAAGAAACTTTTTCTACATCTCCTTCTTGGGGGGGGTATATTTGTATCAACTTAAAAACTTATTCAGATCTGCCCACTTACTCTACCTACGCCTCTCAGAAGCTATGAGTGCCCATAATTACTAGCTTTAATCTCTTCTCATAAATAAATTAACACATCCCTTGTTCTTTTGGTCAACCTTTCTCTGCACTGATTCTAACAAGACTATATCCATCCTGTAATACGAAACTAAAACTGAACCGCATATCTAGGTGAGGTTGACTAGTAGCCAAAATAAATATTTAGAATAACCTCAGGCACACATCTACTTTTTAGCACTCCTTGGTAATGATCCAACACCCTATTTTGATTAATTTCTAGCCTCAATACATTTTTTCCCCGGGCTGAGCTCAGCCCGCACTCCCAGATCTCTCACCTGCTGATCTTTTCAAGCGATACATTGCGTATGGTGTTCCTATACCAGATTTTTGTTCTACCAAAACTAAATACTTTATTAATAATCATTTAATCTCTCTAATCTCCCTGCAATATGCTTTAAATCATACTGTGATCTAATAATCCTCCTACCGTAGTATCTCATCAAACCTGCTGATTATCACTTCTGAATCCCACATCTAGAGACATTGATGAAGATCCGACAAACATTCTTATATAACATTATTACTAACCACCTTGTCTGTCCTTTTTTTTTAATATCAGAAATGGTAAATCCCCTTGAATTATCCGTCAAACCATGAAATAGCCGTGAGGATATCGCCGAAAGGTCGCAGACAATAAAAAACGTAAAATAGTTTTGATATTAAATGCAGGAGCACCCACTCTAAGTTTGGCCACACCTATAGTAGCGTTTGTATGTAATAATCGTATTTTAACTTTAGAATTATCTTTTTGCAACATTATTTGAGAACAAGGTAGGTTTCAAGGGTATATTGCAGACTGATATGGAATCTCTCTCTCTCTCTCTCTCCTCGTCCTCCTCTCTCTCTCTCTCTCTCTCTCGTATCTCCTCTCTCTCTCTCTCTTCTCTCTCTCCAGTCATCTCTCTCTCTCTCTCTCTCCCTCCTCTCTCTCTGCTCTCCTCTCCTCTTCTCTCCTCTCTCTCCTCTCTCTCTCTCGTCGTCTCATCATCTCTCTCTCTCTCCAATATCTCTCTCCTCTCCTCTCTCTCCTCTTCTCTCTCTCTCTCTCTCTCTCTCTCTCTCCTCTCTCGCTCTCTCTCTCTCCCTCTCTCTCCTCTCTCTCTCTCTCCTCATCCATTCTTCTCTCTCTCTGCCCTCTCTCGTCTCTCGTCTCTCTCGTCTTTCTCTCCTCTCTCTCTCTTCTTCTCTCTCTCCTCTCAGTCGTCTCTCTCTCTCCGTCTCTTCTTCCGTTCTCCATCTCTCTCGTCATCTCTCTCTCATCTCTATCTCTCATCTATCTTCTCTTCTCTCATCTCTCTCTCTCTCTTTCTCTCTCTCTCTGTCTCCTCCTCTCTCTCTCTCTCTCTCTCTCGTCAGTATATCGCAATGCGATAGACTAGGGACTATGAATACGAAAACCAGCAAAAACTCACCACTTCCATCACTACGTCGAGGCACTTTGAGGAGCCCTTCAGCGACCATGGTGGGGGCTGCCACAATCGTTGAGGTCCTCCCCGGCACTGCCGCTTCTGCAACGCAAGTGTGGTGTGACAGTCAGAGCCAACTGCCTTTTTTATGATAGTTTTGCTTGAACAGGCTCCACCCCTTGACATTCGTAAAACAAAAAAGATGTGGTTGAGAAGAGCCTGTGACTAGTGTTGTAATATTTCGAGGATTTTATGAAAATCAATCAATTTCCTATGACAAACCTCAACGTCTTCCTATTTTCGTATCGTCATCATCAGTCTAACTCACCCGAAAATACAACAAATGAGTGTGTATGCAGTAAAACAAATTATTTTTAAAGCGTTAGAAGAACACTTATAGTCTTGAGACCTTTTAACCTAATATTTTGTATTACAAAATGATGGAGGATAGTATGGATACAGCATTTTGCACTATAAGGCACACTGACCTGAACAATGGTATTGTAACTTTAATTAAAACAATTCAGTTTCTAATAAGAGCCCATGAACAGAAACCTGTCAAGCTAATATCACGAGCACTTGTTTCTCTTTCATTTTTTTGGAGGATTTTGTATTTGTTATTCCCTGATCCTATGCGACATACTGACGGGGTCAATTTTTAATGGCGGCATAAAATAGATAAATGCGTGCATGCCCTCTATGCAACTCAATGCTTAAACTTGTGTATATTGAGATTTAAAGTTATATTGTAAGCATGTATTCATGTTAGTGGCATACGATTTTTGTCACGCCTTCCTGTGCAATGGCTTCAATGGCAATCTACTGAAGAAAAGACCCCCAGATATTTTGTGCTAGCTCTTTTATAATGAATACGCTTTAATCGGCCATGCCACTAAAGAACAAATGGGTGATCTCGTTTATGCTGCAAGTAAAAAAAAAAAAAAACAATACGTTCAATATTATTGTACAACTAGACTAAT
>JACEEZ010010982.1:0-32500 GCA_016584305.1 Chionoecetes opilio
ACTCCCCTCTATTTAGACTACAAAAAAGACTCATTAGGATTATTACGGACAGCGATTTCTATGAACATACTCAACCTCTTTTTAAAAATTACACTCACTAAACCTTTTTGATATTAAAAAAACTTGAAATTGCAGTATATATTTTAAAATAATAAACTGTGAAAATTTAGCATTACTACAACACCACATCACAGCTATCCAACACGCACCATCATAACATCCGTATACCATTCCCTCATCTAACATTTTTAAACATTCACTATCCTATCTTGGTCCCCAAAACGTGGAATGCTATCCCTGATCATATAAAACTCTACCCTCACTATATTCTTTTAAAAACACTAAAATACATACTGGAACAATACAATGCAGTTATTGAAAAAGTAATAAAAAACATCATGGATTTTGTCATGTGTATGTATATGTAATATGTGTAAAAGTGCTGTGTCGGTTATTATGTGTAAGTTACTATGTTATTATATTATTCTTGGAGTTGTGCCATCCTATTTTGGCAGTCAAAGGGTTTGGAAGGGTTGGGAGTATTTATTTTTATATACCTCATCAAGAATTTTATTTTAATATTAGTCTCACCTATAACCATATTTTTCATCTACTGCCCAAAAGCATGCTTTAAAATGGGCTCCCCTTAATGTATACTGAAAAAATTTTAACTATTTTGAAACCGTTTATAAGGCATATAAAATTTTTTCAAATGTTTCAATTTTTTCTACGCGTCAGGGGGGCCCTCGGTTGGTAAAAGCTGCGGGCTCGGGGTGTAGCGTCCCCTTCATTGGGTTCAGCGGTTCGAGCCCACCAAGTTCGTCCTGGCGTAGTGGCGCTTTGTATATTCAATAACCTTGTAGTTGGTACTTGCAAAGGTCTAGATAGGATCAAAGTATTTTATCTTATTCTCTCTCCTCCTCTCTCTCCACTTCTCTCTCTCTCTTCTCTCTCTCCCCTCTCTCTCTCTCTCCCCTCTCTCTCTCTCTCTCTTCTCTCTCTTCTCTTCTCTCTCTCCCCGCTTTTCTCTTCCTCTCCCCTCCCTCTCTCGCTCTCTCCCCTCCTCTCCTCTCCCCTCCCCTCCTCTCTCTCTCTCCCCCTGTGTGTGTGAGCGTGTGACACTAATTTCTCGCTGTATCTATCACGTGGTATGATTACTTTTTTCCCCACAAAAGGAGTTGTCGTTGGTTTGGGAGAATAATTACTACTTCAACTTCATTTATCTGTGTGTGGTTGTGTGTGTGGGGTTGTGTGTGTTTTTTTTGTGTGTGTGTGTGTGTTGTGTGTGTGGTGTGTGTGTGTGTGTGTGTGTGCGCGCACGCGCGTGTGTGATGTGTTCATCAGGGGAATGATTTGCTGTGCACGAGTTGTGTCACTATATAATGTGTGGGTGAATGTTTTTGCGCCGGATATATTATATAATATATATATATATATATATATATATATATAATATATATATATATATATATATATATAATAACATAAGCGAAAGTGTGTGTGTGTGCCCTGTGTGTGTGGTGTGTCCGCGATAGGTGCCGCCCCACGTGGCGGAATCCCATCATATGGCCAGTTTTGGAACCGGTCGACTAGGGCACATTTTAAGCCCACTTATGAGATGATCCGATCATTTTTATTTTTTTTTAATTTTTGTAGCCTATTAGCGCGAATTGTGGGAAAAAAATGGGTTTGCGAGAATTGAGGAAACCTTTGATGTAGGGTGATTTGGGGAATGGGTTTAGTGAATGGGTGGGGTGATGGGTAATGGGTGTGGGGTGTGGGTGAGTGAATGGGTGGTGGGGGATGGGTTGGGGTGATGGTGATGGGTGAGGGAATAGTGAGGGGTATTGGGGAATGGGTGAGTGAATGGGTGGGGGTGATGGGAAATGGGTAAGTGAATGGGTGGGGGTGATGGTAATGGGTGAATGAATGGGTGGGGGTGATGGGTAATGGGTGAGTGAATGGGTTGGGGGTGATGTGAATGGGGTTTGGGGTTAATACATACTTTCTACATCCTGATTTCAGGGAAAATTAGAAGGGGCTATCTGGAGAGTCTTTGGAGGGCCGAAGGTCACCATAGCTCCCCCGCAGGAGCTAGCCAAAAAGTCCGCCCGGAGGGGGGCTTTGCGGCTAGTGTATATAAATAACCCAACTTCCTCGCCTCTTCAACTTCCCGTGAACACACAGTCAAACAACAAAGTTTTGTTCTTGTAAGAAGAGAAAAGAGATGAAAAGGGGAATGAAGAATATCGGTGTAACAATTGCATGGTCTAATCTTGACTTTAAATGAGGGTGTTTTCTTCCCCCTGCAAAACCCCCGCCACTGCCCCCAATTTCCCACCCCCAACCCACAACCACTACCCTCACCACCAACACCACACATACCCTCACCACCAACACCACAACCACTACCCTCACCACCAACACCACAACCACTACCCTCACCATCAACCCACACCACTAAACCCTCACCACCAACCACAACCACTACCCTCACCACCAAAACCACAACCACTACCTCACCCTCACACCACAACCACTAAACCCCCACCACCAACACCACAAACCCCTACCCTCACCACCAAAACCACAACCAATCCCTCACCACCACACCACAACCACTAACCCTCACCACCAACACCACAACCACTACCCCCACCACCAACACCACAACCACTACCCTCCCACCAATACCACACCACTACACCCCCCCCAACACCACAACCACTACCCTCACCCCCAACCCCAAAACCACAACCCCCACCACCAAAACACCACAACCATTTCCCCCTCACCACCAACACCACCCCCCACCCCTCCCCACAACACCAAAACCATACCCTCACCACCAACCCCCACAACCACTACCCCACCACCACCACTACCCTCACCACCAACCCAAAACCCTACCCCTCACCCCCCAAAAACCACAACCACTACCCCACCACCACCACAACACTACCTCACCCCCCACCAAAACCCCACAAACCCTCACCCCAACACCACAACCACTTCCCTCACCCTAACCCCAAAACCATTTAAAACTCACCACCAAAACCCCACAACGTACCCTCATAGCTTACATCCACCCTCTACACCAAAACCCCGCCCCGGGAAAATGTCATCACTACTCACCAAGCCTGGGTTTACGTTCCCATCATTTTTAATATGACCACGCACAAGATCTCAACCTCTACTACCACTACGACTTATCTACTACTATATCACCTTAAATGAAACCCTGACACACACACCACGCACACACACAACACAACAAAACACACACACCACCACACAACACACAACCCCACCCTACCCCCAAAGAAAATTCATCACCCCCACTCACCCCCCCCCCCCCCCCCGCCCACCAGGTGCAGTCTGCGTGGACAAAGGGGTGCCCCCAAAAAAGTTTACGCAATTCTCTCTCGCGAGCCCTTTCCGAGAGGGGCTTCAAAAACCCAGGAAAAGTGTGTGGGGGTGTGGGTGGGGTGTGGGGGGGTGTGTTGGGGGTGTGTGGGGAAAGAGAGAGAGAGAGAGAGAAGAGAGAAGAAGAGAGAGAGGGGAGAGAGAGAGGGGAGAGAGAGAGAAGAGAGAGAGAGAGAGAGAGAAGAGAGGAGAAGAGGAGAGGAGAGAGAGAGAGAGAGAGAGAGAATTATATAGATAGTAGATGATGAAACAGACAACGACAGACAGCCCGACAACAGCAGAAGACAGCCAGAAACAGATACGAGATGAAAACATAAAAAGGAAAGAGGAACAGACATAACCTAAGGCTATGATGGGCATTGTCTCACTGCTAAGGAATACTGAATTAACTGGGGAAAAAATTTGAAAAAAAAAAAATTGTTGAGTTGTTTTTTGACTTTTTAGACTAAAATTGGGCATCTGTTTCCCAAATCTTAGTCGTTTTTTTCTAGCACGTCATTTTTTTTCTCCACAGCTTCCCTCCAGATAAGAAAATTCCACTTGTGACGTAGTAAAACTTGCCAGCTGAATACATTTGACCTCGAGAGCTATTGGAAATTTTGTTTGTGCATTTAAAATTGGACATGCGGTGAGAGGTGTGTGCACCCCCAAATAGGTCAGTACACAAAAATTGCAAACAAAAAGCTAGTAGAGGAATTAGGAGGATTTGTTATGGCTTTTCTCTTAACCTTTTAAAAACTACCATTTGTAATTTTTTATTTCGTTTTATCTGTTTTTTTTTTTTTTCAAAGCTTGTAACTATTCCCGCTTTGTTTTTTTTTCAAGGTATATATTTTTTTTTGTTCAATCATGTCGCTCCCTACGTCCCCCGTCGTAAAAGGCCTAACAACCCCGCTCCTTTCTATTATGTGGTATTTTTTCACCATTCCAAGTCAAGGGCAACATCACGTATTTTCAAAAAAGCATATTTCGCATATTTTAAAATGAAACTCGGGGATCAAGCAAGCTATGGGGCCCCCACAAAAATGTGCAAGCATGTTCGAGAGATTCGGGTGTGGGCCAAAGGAACCTAAAAGTTGGCTTTGGATCCCCTGGTTTGGCGAGAGCAAAAAAAATCATTCCCAGACGTTCTTTTGTTTGTGAAAACATCAGGGTTTAACAAAAAAATAAAAGTAAAAAAGAAATCCTAATCTACCGTCCTATAAGACCAATGCCTCTTTACTGAAATTCCGTGCCATTTTCGAACAACTACCTCCTCTAAAGATCTGATGATGTTTAAAACGCAGTGACAGCATGATGCGATTTTGACATTCCGAGGGTTCAGTTCGTAGGGGGGTTTTATCAGCACGGTTTAAAAGATTTAGCACTGATTTGGGGCCCATCCAAAAAAGCTCCAGAAAAAACTACATCAAATGAACGAGAAAAACATACTTGAACAAAGGGGTGAAGGTATATACTTTTGAAACCCAAAAAAGTAATTTTGCATAATTCGAAGTGCCAGCGGTTTTTTGTTTTTTTTCCATAACATTCCTGGTTTACTGAAGGGAAATTAGGGCTTTCAAAACTCAATCCAAATGAAAGGCGATTGTTTATTGATAGCTCAAAGCGGGCTTGAATGTGTCCTTCTACACAAAGGCAATTTTTTTGGCGCAGTCCCTATTGGGCATTCGTCTGCCCTCCGGAAAATATGGGTGTAAGAATCCCCTTTGGTTATTGCAATATGACAAACACAAAATTGGGGTATCTTTTTTGACCTTTAAAAAGGTGTCCTTCCTTCTTGTCAAAAACGTGATACACAAAGTATCCCTGCTTTCCCCTGTATGTGGGATACCGAGCCGAGAGAGCATTTGGGGTTTAGACGAATTGGCCTCCGGATCTGATCTTAAACCTGGAGATTCCTAACATTTTCAGAGCCCTTGTTTACAGGAAAAAATAAATTCCCACCTCTGCACATAAAAGAGGTCTCTGAAACAAATTTTTAAAGCTTGTCAACTGATGGCGACTGTTTGAAGTACATCATCTTGGGATTTTTCCCGGGCTGTCAAAATTGAAAAAATCAAAGGCCCGGGGTGTTTGATGGTCCACAAATTCGACAGCTCATCAAAGATGAACATTTCAACGGTACTATGTCAGACCTTGAAAAGAATGCTTGGCTATCATTCAAAGTCGCGTCAAGAACTTTCTTGGAATACACGTGCAAGTAATTACACAGAAATTGTTCAAAAAACTATTGGAGAGCTACAAAGCGCTTGGTTGCAACATGAGTTTTAAAAGTACATTTTTTGCATAGCCATCTTGCCAACTTTCCGGAAAATCTTGGTGCTGCTAGCGACGAGCAAGGTGAAACGATTTCACCAAGATTTGAAGGTTATGGAAAAAACGTTACCAGGGTAGAGGGGATGTGCATATGATGGCTGACTATTGTTGGAGCATCAAACGCGATAGTCCTCAAGTTGAACACTCCAGACAAAGCTACAAACGTAAATTTGTACCTTAACCTGCACACAATTATAGCCTTATCCTTTCTAAAAACATGATAATGTTAAATAAACAGTCTATTCATGCCTATTTCTTTCATTTTTCATTGTATGTTAACATTTGCAACTTTTTATAAAATAAGCACTGTTACTGTTATGTACAGTATTTTTCATATTTTTTTAAGAAAACGAAAATCCTACAGTTCAAAAACTTGACGTGATAGAGAAAAACTGAGATCAGTTTTGGATTCAGCACCCAAAAATTACTTAATAACAAGTGTCAGACCTAACTCAACAAAAATTTGTTCCCCAGTGAATTATCGAAAGAATAAGATATTACCACATCCAAAAGACGATTATTTCCTGTGTTCTTATGCCAGATCACCCTAGACAGGAAATGTTAGGCGGGAGGATGCAGGTCAGTAGCCTAGTATTTGAGGGGAAAATATTATCATCAGTTTTTGCTGTCATAATTTCAACAGGAAATGAGAGGACGAGAAAGTGGAAAAAAATTGAGCATGAAACATGATGAAAAAGCAAAGCTGCATGAAACTTGGAGGTGGCAGATAATCGAGGCAAAAGGTTAGGGCGCCACACACGTCATGCTCTCGTTTACCACAACGTCAGGAAGGTTAACGAGCCCGGGAGGAGATTATGCGAGGGATGGACAGTCACAGCCATATCATAACCAGGGATTAGGATGTCCGAAATCACATGAGCCGAGGCGATACCTGGTGTGAATAAAACCCTAACAAGCGTTTCCCCTCCCTCCTGCTTAACGTAAGGCGAAACCTAAGCTTTAGCCACCTACCAATGGGGAGTTTTCAAAGCTAAGCCGCCAGATGTCTCTCGCGCATCTCACATCCTCTACTCTTTGAGCCTGTATGATCTATCATTTACCGTAAATTCTCTGTACTTCTTCGGGACATATCAGACTTATCCTTCAATACAACAACTGAAACAGTTCCTAATAAAAAATGTAGTTTATCATTTTATTTGTCTGCACTTAGTGAAAATATTGGCAAAACAATTGAATAATTGAAAACTCAATCTTTAAAAATCGTCTTTTCATGAAAAAACGCAAGTTGAAGCAGAATGAGGCTTCAGGAAATATCTACTTGTATGTAAGCATTCACTGAGTACCTATTTTGGGTGTATATGTCTCTCTTACGACGAACATTACGACAAGGATGCTTTACAGGTCATATATATATATAAAAACATTGCTTATATTCACTAAAAATTGTCTAATGGCAGCCAAATTACAAATTACGTTCTGGGTCTCAAGGGCTTAATGAGTCATGTAGGGGGAGGGAAACACCAACTCCCTTCCTCCACTCCTGGGCACAGTTACTCCTACGTAACACATGGGCAGAGCTGTGAGGAATGTTTTAAAGCACTGCCAGGGTCGCTGTGTTCTTGGAGTTTGCTTGAGTTATGGCGGCACCGGTTTGCGAGCTGGGCTGAATAAATGTATATGACCCGGCGGCGGTGAAGGTAAAAAAGTACAAATGGGGGGGGGGGGGAGGGAGGGAGAGAGAGAGAGAGAGAGAGATGACGAGAGAGAGAGAGAGAAGAGAGAGAGAGAGAGAGAGAGGGAGAGAGAAGAGACCGAGTGGAGAGAGAGAGAGAGAGAGAGGAGATGGGAGACACGAGAGGGAGGAGACGAGAGATGAGAGGGAGAGAGAGAGAGAGAGAGAGAGGGGAGAGAGAAGACGAGAGAAGTAATAACTATCTGAAACGTAAATATGTGTGCAGAATATAAATATGGTGTACACTTAGAAATCAATATTTTTCATGATAAACTAACAAGCAATCCTCTAACGAGTAGAACGATAAGAAGCAGCAAGGACGACATTGTTTTGCAGTTGTTCGGTGAATAGATTGAAGGACGACGATTGCATCAAAATTAAATGCGGAACAAAGCATAGGAGAATGAGAACAAGGTAAGCAGGACAGCCACACAACCGTCCGACGTAATTGAGGTGTGTCAGGTGTCTATGATTATACCTAATAGTTTGTTGTTGACCCTCCGAATTGCCGTGTCTTGTGTTCCGCTCGCGGCTATTGATCATCCTCCACGTTTTAAGCCACACCAAACCTGCCCACCCAGCGAAACAGTGTGTGAGGGAAGTATTTAAGGACTCATACTAGATCTACGCACACCTAAAATACACCAAAGCACACCTGCTACACAAACACCACACACACAGACACACAAGACATTTAATCTTTTTGGGTACGTATATATGCATGTCGTATTATTGAGACTATGATAGTAAAAAACAAGCAACAATGTTCCTGGCGGTCATATCAAAGCAACACCCTTAATATATATATATATATATATATATATATATAGATATATATATATATAATATATATATATATTATATACGAACGCAATAATTATATTTATATATATATATTATATATATATATATATATATATATATATATATAAATATAGTATATATATATATATATATCTATTGCGTTCGTCTCCAGGCCAAGAAAGCTTTGAGCCAGTTTTTTTTGTGGACGTGTCCGCCTTAAAAATCACGCAACTTTTCCCTTTTATAACTGACATATTACTATGGATTGCCAACTCGTGGTGTGTGTGTGTGTGTGTGGTGTGGTGTTGTGGTTGTGTGGTGTGGTGTAGTGTGTGTGTGTGGTGTGTGTGTGTGTGTGTGGTGTGTTTACTGTGTGGGTGTGTACTGTGTGTGTGTGGGAGGGGGGTGTATGTGTGTGTGGGTATGTGTCTAACTGGGGTGTAGTGGGTGTGTACTGTGTGTCTTGTGTGTGTGGGTGTGTATGTGTGTGTGTACTGTGTGTGTCGTGTGTGTAGTGTGTGTGTGTGTGTGTGGTGTGTGTGTGTGTGATGTGTAGACGTGTGTGTGTGTGTGTACTGTGTGTGGGTTGTGTACTGGCCCTTGTGTGTGTGTGTGTGGTGTCGCTGTGTGTCATTCACACCATGATCTGTCCTACGCGAGCCTGCTCGCCCCCCCCCCCACTCTGATCGCCAGTTTTACCCTCTCATGCGAGCCTTGGAGCTCATTATTTACCGATCTTTTGGGCAAATGCTGGACCCTCACACACCACACACCCCATCCCTGTCTCAAGGGGGACAGTAACCGCCCCGAATTGTCAAGGGAAAAAAATCCCCGGGAGGAGCACGAGGATTCGAAACGCCTTACCCACAAAATGGGAAGCCCGGCACGCTGTCACCTGACCATATCGAGCGGTGTAGTGTGTGTGTGGGTGTGTGTGTGTGTGTGTAGTGTGTGTGTGTGTGTGTGTGTGGTATTGTGTTGTGTGTGTGTGGCTTCACCATAGTGGTGTCACGATCGCCTCATCTTTGCGTATGTGGTGGAGTAAAGACATTCTTCCCTTGAGTACAAAGGGGGCGCTCTGTAACGTCCATGTTACCGCGGTTATATCTTTCCAAGGGTTCCCTCACAGGTTCACTTTCCTGAAGCCCTGAGGTGCCCTGGTGGGCCGGTGGGCATATTACCGTCTTTGGAATAGTATGTGGTGTGGAGATGTTGAGCAATCATCGATGTCCAAGCTCGTGATATACATTGTGGGGTGGAGCATACGTGACGACTGGGCTATAATCTGGAAGTTGGTTTATTTAAAGATTAGGACCTATTAATTTGTTAATATTAACCTAAACCTAACCTAAACCTAACCTAAACCTAAACTAAACCCAACCTAACTAACCTAACCTAAACTAACCTAACCTAACCCAACCTAACAGACTAGACTTTATAAAATGATGTTAAAGAAAAAACAGGTCATAACCCAGCTAATCATAAGCTCCACCCCCAATGTGACGTCACGAGTTGGAAAACGGGATTGGCTAGCGACATCCCCATACTATTCCAGAAAACGGCAATATGGTGCCCGGTGATCAGCTTTGGCCAGGAGAGGAGGCCATGCCACAGGAGGGTCGGCAGGTTCAGCGCGGGGATGGGGGCTTAGGACACCCCAACGGACGCTCACAAAAAATGGTAAGTAAGCACAGTGAGAATTAAAGATATGCTATTGATTATGTAGTGCTGGCAGGGTCGGGCTTCCTACATGAAAGGGGGAATTTACCATTTTCCCTCTGAAATGGAGTTATTTGATAGTTTTTTGTATCGAATTCAGGAAGAAAAAAAACATAAAATACAAGACAAAAAATGTTGGAGGTAGTAAATAGTGCCAAATATGTTTATGTCTTTGTGATGTACTGTATACTTGGCCTCCTCCTTGCGGCTACGACAAACGGCACTATAACTCACTGTTTTATATAAGGGATCCTCCACACGTATACCCAAAGCAGGAGCAATGTTAAACTATCACGAAGGGAAACCAATGTTACGCGGACCCTTATGAGGCAATGAGGGACTGGGACAATTGAGCCCACGGTTGCCAGGCATGTTTATTCATCAGTCTTGATATGGCTGGACCTGTGTATCGTTAGCTTGTTTACCCTCCCGGAAAAAAACTACTCCTGAAAAGAATTTAGCAGACTAATATCAGAGACCGATCTAAAGGTGGTCTGTGACTTAGCACACCCACCCACATCCATTATTCCCTTACTAAGTGTGTGTCGTGCGTGCGTGCGTGCGTGCGTGCGTGCGTGCGTGCGTGCGTGCTGTGCGTGCGTGGTGCGTGAGTGTGTGCGTGTGTGTGTGTGTGTGTGTGTGTTGTGGGTATTCATCTAGTTGTATATCTAGTTGTATTTAACAGGGCCAGGAGCACGCTCGTATGGCCCCGTCTACATATCAACATTTATTTTTCTCATCATCTTTATAGTGTTGCCGACGAAAACAACCACCCCGGGAGGCGGGTCACAAACCCCCGGCTAACACCCGGTACCCATTAACTGCTGTGTGGACAGGGGCTGGGTTTAAGAAGACGCCCGTCGGTTCGCTCCGCCCGGGGATCGAACCCGGGACGTTCTCGGTTGTGAAGCCGAGCGTGCTAAACCTTACACTACGAAGTTCCCTGACTCTGTGTGTGTGTGGTGTGTGTGTGTGTGTGTGTGTGTGTGTGTGGGTGTGTTGTGTGTGGTGTGTTGTGATGTGTGTGTGTGTGTGTGTGTGTGTGTGTGCGTGTGTGTCGCCCATTTCTTTAAAAAAATGTTGCTAACAAATCGTTAACATGTCATCTCTCCATGCATGTTCTCATCCCCCACCCCCTGGGGGATGGACCTCTGCCCCTTCTTACTTCTTACTTCTCTGGTTCCTTCTATAAGCTGTTGTGTGTTTCCATAATCCCTTGTCAGACTATTCGGCCGTTCAGTCTTGCTTTAGTTCTTATTTCGAATTCGTCTTCTCTTCGCGAGGAGGAAGAATTATTCTGGTTATCAACATTCGCTGCAGGGTACAAAACTACCTCCCCGAGAAAAATATTAACTATATCTATATTATATATATATATATATATATTATATAAATCTCAAAATTTGTTGTTGTGCCTGTTATGTTCATTTATAGACTAGGCTACAGCTGTGGCCCAAAACCCCCACATGCCGCCACATATTTGGAATCTTCATGACACCAGCGGAGAACATAGGCTATGTTACGATGGGCGTGGCACGACCATGATGGGCTCTGTGGTCAGCAAAAACAATCTAAAAAACGGCTGTGGCTGCTCCAAAGGTGCGAGATACAAGGATTGACACTGTATCCAAAATTGTTAGGCCGTGATCGACTTGGGGGGATGGAAGATGTTTTGAGGGGCTTGTCCGACCCCGGTGGGCGTGGCAAGTAAAAAACAACCTAAAAAAAGCTGTAGCGGTAAAACCGTGCGAGATAGAGACTTGACTTTGTAGTCCAAAGTGTTGGTCCGTATCGACTTGGGGGGAGGATGGGAGTTTTTCTCACTTCCTTTAGTTTTTTTTAGTAGTTTAGTTAGTTTAGTAGTGCCGCAGGCCCACAGCCCCTCCGCCGGACCTCGGAGAATAGGTTCCCGGAGGGCAAAAAAAAACCCTTGTTCTGCTAACTATATATTGTATATAGATATATATATATATATATATATATATATATACTATATATATATTATATATATATATATCTATATATATAATATATATATATATATATAATGAGATATGTATATAATATATATATATAAATATATAATATATTATATACATATACACATATTATATATATATACATATATATATATATATATAGATAATATACATATATATATCTACATATATATATATATATATATATATATATATTATATGCATATATATATATATATAATATATACCTATTAATATATATATATACATATATATATATAAATATATATATATACAGTAAAATATATATATACATATATAATATACAATATATATATATATATATATATATATAAGTATTAATTCTATATACATATATATATATACATATATATATTATAAGTATATAATATAATATATATAGATATACAGTATAATAATATATATATTATATATACAAGGATATATATATATCTATATATAATATATACCAATATATACACTATATATATACACAATATCTATATATGTCCCTTGCAAACATTTTATGAAACGGGAAATGTTCTTAGGTTGAGCTTCACTTAATGATAAATCATGCACATATTTGGGTTATATTTAGAACGAGTTTTCATGATTATCAACACTGATGGTTACGCACGTGGATTCAGCTCGGCAATCGTGGCAGGGGTACCGTACCCTGAAGTCGCCTTGGCGCCCTCTCCTTCCCTATGTGTAGACAAAGAAGCCCCTATAGGGGCAAGAGGATGGAGTGACATGGTGCAGGGACTGTACTGAGCGGACGGGACGCAGGTGCTGCCGCTGTGCGAGTGGCATCAATCCCAACCCACCATTGCATAATTCTCATGTAGCTTAAATATTCCTTCGCCAAGGGATGTGTCCCTCTGTGGCATCCTATCCCACGCCACTCATCCCGCGTCTTTAAAGTGGGCGATGAGGTCCCGTTCTTACAGACGTGATTCTTGCTACATTTCATCCTTCCTCGCAACAAATAACTAATATCCCAGCGCTAATGTCTCCCTTGATAGCATCGTCGAGCGTTGACAGTTCCACAAGGCCCATAGTACCATATAAGCTTACACCTGAAATGGCGTTGTTATCAGAGGGAAGACGCAGGCAGTGCTGGAGTCATCCTTTCTAAACGCTCAAGGGAAGGACCACAAGTGTCACAAGTTGCGCTGTCAATATTATCTTTGAATTCCAAATTGAATTTATTAGTTATTTGACATGGACGAATAAATAGCAAATATTCAAATGATATTTCTGAACTACGAGAATGCTTTACATAAAAGTAACTGACACTCTAATTATTTCTAAAATGAAAAATCCAAAACATATCCTTGGGTATGTGATGTCGATACTCGCACAGATGAAAGCCATTAAGATTTAGGCGTTTAGAACACAAATGCTATATACACCAAAGCTGGCCCCCCCTCCCCACAATGTACAAAAGATCGCTGGTTTGGCGGATTATGTCACAAATGTATGTATCATACGCCTTCAACATTTATTTGTCAAATTAATTTTGAACCTTTCTCCAAGTGATTTTGTTGTGTGGCAATTTCTGGGACCTTGATATTTTTTCTTATGTCCATATCATTCAAAGGGACGCCGCGGGTTGAGGCTTGACTTGGGACTACTTGTGAAGAAAAGAAAATAGGACTTCGGTTGCCCCGATGGCTCTTTTTGTATTATTATTCAGTTGATTGGTTTTTTTGTTTGAATGAACAGCCAATGCGATACGTCTTTTCGAAAAAAAGTTATTACTATTTCCTTGAGTTTTCGGTAGAGAGCATTCAGTTTTCTAGCTACTATATGCTGCAGAAAAAAAAAATGGTAAGCGTCAACTCCTATAAAACAAACACGGCTCGTAGAAAGGCCTTGCAATGGAACAGAGAATCAATCCAATGGACTCAAGATTTCATACAGTACACGCAATACAGCTCAGGACCCTAACAAATATGAACACTTTAAAGCTTATATGACTACTTGCAAGCAACGGACATGATACAAACAACAAAACACCGCCGCCTCCTCTATTCCCCCACGTCACATCATCCCATCCCGACACTTTCTCCCCCTCCCTGTCATAACACCGCCGCCTCCTCTATTCACCCCACGTCACATACACCATCCGACACTCTTCCATCCCCCGTCCCTGTATAACACCGCCGCCTCCTCTATTCCCACCAGCACATACACCCATCCCGACACTCTTCATCCCCTCCCTGTCATAACACCGCCGCCTCCTCTATTCCCCCATGTCACACACACCCATCCCGACACTCTTCATCCCACTCCCTGTCATAACACCGCCGCCTCCTCTATTCCCCCCATGTCACATACACCCATCCCGACACTCTTCATCCCCCTCCCTGTCATAACACCGCCGCCTCCTCTATTCCCCCCATGTCACACACACCCATCCCGACACTCTTCAGCCCACTCCCTGTCATAAACCCGCCGCCTCCTCTATTCCCCCCACGTCACATACACCCATCCCGACACTCTTCATCCCCCTCCCTGTCATAACACCGCCGCCTCCTCTATTCCCCCCATGTCACATACACCCATCCCGACACTCTTCATCCCCCTCCCTGTCATAAACCCGCCGCCTCCTCTATTCCCCCCATGTCACATACACCCATCCCGACACTCTTCATCCCCCTCCCTGTCATAACACCGCCGCCTCCTCTATTCCCCCCACGTCACATACACCTATTCCGACACTCTTCATCCCTCTCCCTGTCATTAAATCTGGCCGTGAGAACTGCATCTGTAGTGTGGCCAGCTCAAAGGTTCCACGTGAAGAGGGAGATGAAAGCCATGGCGGTGCTGGGAAAAGGCAACACTTGCAAAGGACGACAGACTGGATGTTGAGGGAAGTAAGGTTGCCACTCTCCTGATGGCGACACAGAGAGACAGGGAGAGAGTGAAGGGGGGGGGGGGGTAAAGAGGAAGGGAAGAGGAAGGGAGAAGGAAAGTCATGTGGTGCAAGGCGAGGGAGAGTGCGTCGAGTGCAGGTTAGATGAAAAGAAAGAGTGTTATTGGAGGAAACATGGAAGGCTAGAGAGTGGGTAGCGGTGAGGGACGGAGGGATGATAACAAAAACAAAAAACATAAAAAGATTGCTAGATATAACGATAAAACAGGAGGGAAATGGTTGCAACATACAGATGAACGAGAGAGAGAGAGAGAGAGAGAGAGAGAGAGAGAGAGAGAGAGAGAGAGAGAGAGAGAGAGAGAGAGAGAGAGAGAGAGAGAGAGAGAGAGAGAGAGAGAGAAGAAGAGAGAGAGGAGAGAGAGAGAGAGAGAGAGAGGAGAGAGAGAGAGAGAGAGAGATGAGAGAGAGAGAGAGAGTGAGAGAGAGAGGAGAGAGAGGAGAGAAGAGATGAGAGAGAGAGAGAGAGAGAGCGAGAGAGGAGATGAGGAGAGAAGAGAGAGAGAGAGAGAGAGAGAGAAGAGAGAGAGAGAGACGAGAGAGAGACGCTGAGAGAGAGAGAGAGATGAGAGAGAGAGAGAGAGAGAGAGATGAGAGCGAGAGAGAGAGAGATGAGAGAAGAGAAGAGAGAGAGAGAGAGAAGATGAGAGAGATGAGAGTGAGTGAGGAGGAGTGAGTGATGAGTGCGTGAGTGATGACTGAGGAGTGAGTGAGTGAGTGAGTGAGTGAGTGAGTGTGTGAGTGAGTGAGTGAGTGATGAGTGAGTGAGTGAGTGAGTGATGGTGAGTGAGTGCGTGCGGGGTTGATTGTTGCGTGGTGGGGGTTCGTGGTTGGTGGTGGTGACGTGGGTTGGCGGGGTGCGTGAGTGGTGTGAGTGGGTGGTGGTGAGTGGTAGGTCTGGGTTGGATGCGTGGTGCGTGGTGGTGCGTGGTGGGGGCGTGGGTTGGGTGAGTTGGTGAGTGCGTGGTGAGTGGTGGTGCGGGGTGGTGGTGGTGTGTCCGGGGTGGTGAGTGGTCGTGAGTGCGTGCGTGGTGGTGGTGAGTGAGCGTGGTGCGTGCGTGGTGGTGCGTGAGGGTGAGTGGTGGTGAGTGGTGGGATGCGTGAGTGCGTGGTGCTTTGGTGACGTGGTGAGTGCGTGCGTGATGCGTTGGTGAGTGTGGGGCGTGAGGGGAGGGGGGGGGAGACGAGGGCGGAAGGGAGGGAGAGAGAGGGGCGAGCGAGGAGGAGCGGAAAAGAGAGGGAAGAGAGAGAGGAGGAGAGACGCGAGAGGAGGACGAGAGGAAAGGCGAGAGAGGGAGGGCGAGGCAGCGGGGCGACGCCGCGCGTGCGCGAGCGGACCAGCGCGCGCAGGCGAGACGAGCGGGGAGAGAGGAGCAAATAGTACATAAAAGAAGACATTTAAGAATATCATTAAGTGGCTCTTCGATCATTCGTAAAGGTTCATCATTACGTAAATTACATCGCTAGATTCACGCGTTCGAACGATACGACCTTTGTTAGTGAAGGTGAGAAATAATCGTTACAATATGTGGTCCAGAAATTACAGTGAAAACCCTCAAACTGGGAGCAGAGATTAACATAAAAAGAGTATCAATGTTCCTTAGTTATAGATGAAGATAGGAAGGGTAGGAATCTAAAAATTTTTTAAGAAGCAGCAGACAAACACATATGCTTCGGGGCAAGTGATTAGCGTTAATTCAATCTATGAGTCTCATGTAAAAAGTAGTTGCGTGGATGAAGCATTTTAGCTAAGTTCAGTTTATCCCTTTCTTAAAGGAAATAGGCATAATGCAATCGTGATATTAGGTTTCTGTCAATCCTGTAACTTGATTAGAAACCTGTGGCGTTACTGACCTTCCAAGGTGTAAAAATAACATATATACAATTCATCTTTTACGGCTTGAGTATTATTTGTCCCAGCAAAGTTCCTCAACTTGGCTCTTTGTCTTGGTCTGTCCTGCCTTCACTTCCCTCCACTGGATTTCAGTTTCGTGACCTTACTTCCCACCTAATGGAATGGACTTGATTGTAATGATTGGAATGAACTCAGTAGACAGGTAGTTAGTGCGGAGTCATTAGGGAGCTTTATAGGAAGGCTAGATAAATTCATGGATGGGGATGAAAGGTGGATGTAGGTAGTATTAAAGTAATCGTCCAGACCATTTCATCATTCCTGATTTAATGTAATCAAATCATAGCCATTAACGAGTATATCAACAACACGTCGTCACTTTTTGTATCCAGTCAGCCGTTTTTAAATAATTCCGCTCAAAATCTGCAAATTCCCCGAGTTTTCAAACGCTCTCAAGGTTTGCAGACGCTCATGCTCAGGCTCGGTGACGCAGCATCAGGGAGGCTCATCTTCCCGCGCTGATCAGAGAGACACGTAAAACAAGAGATAATATAGTACTTGAAGATTTTGGGGTGTTTCTAATAGATTTTTTTTGCTATATGCCACATGCTGCACCCTTTTAAATGGGGTTGCAGCAAGACAGCTGTGCCTTTCGAGAAAAGTTTGCACACGGAAAGGAGTGGCGTGTGTAGGGTGATACACGCCTATAGTGTGTTGGGGCGAGCAGTTGGTGTTGAGAAACGGCGCCCCCCGTAAGACTGACTCAGTCCAACACTAAAACCAGACCGGTGGCCCGTTAGCAGGGACGCCAGGACTGGCAGCAGCGGTGGACCACCACGACTGTGAGGCTTTGCCTCTTAACAAGACCAGTAACCATTTTGTGGAGTGGGCGTGCCCTGTGGTGAGAGACCCTGTGTTGGGGGGGCTGTCACACTTTCTGCCTTCCCGCCCGCATTTTTTTTTCCAACTCTATGCTGTAGTTAATGCTAGTATGTGGTTTCCGATAATGACGTTTGACTGTAGCTCCAAAACTAACCATAGGATTTCTCAAAAGTACCTTCATTGGGGATTCCCACACACACAGGGTTTAATCTTAATTACCAATCCATTTTTTGGAGAAGTGCCAGGTCCCTCCTGCTGAACCTCAGGTTTCTGCTAACACCTGCTCATCCACCTCGTACTCGGGCCAAAAACATAGGATTCCATGACAATCTGAGGTTCGTTTTTCCTCATAGTATACGCGACCAGCGTCATTTCTTTCGGTTTCAGATTGAGCATCGTTTCTCTAGATGTCACAGCGGAACAGATTCACTGTCTGACACCGAAGTACAATCGCTCATCATAACTTTTGCCGACAGGTGTCAGACAGAGTGTCTGCGGGCCGTCCCTGTTCTGACGTCATCAATAACAATCGTAGCCCTGTTGGAGGGGAAGATTTTTTTTTTCGGCGCGCTTTTTTTACAAAAGTCGTGTTTTTACGGAAATAAGGCCTGGAAATAATTATTTTTGGGGTGGATTAGGTGTTTTGGAATGTACATTCAACATAATTCGGCAAAAAAAATTTGGGTCTGGACGATTACTTTAAGTAACAGGAACTACCTCGTGTAGGTCTCACGGCTTCTTGTAGCTTCCTTATTTTCTTATGTTCTTATGTTCTAATGTCATTTCTTCGCAAAACTTTACCCGCCAAGTCTCGTTCCCCGTAATGGTATTCAGAATGCACTGCCTTGGCCCTCATGTGTAGGAGCAATACAATTTCACCAAACAAGATCAGACATAAATATGCTTTTCCTATCAAGAACTCAAACTCCGACACAAGTTTTGCTTCCTTTGCTTTTCTTTATGATAGTTTTCACATTTGTTGTTGTTTAATGTTCGAGCATGGTAGTATCACCGGCACGCGCTCAGGTGAATTACCTGAAAACAGCATGGTTCGGTGGGTCTGCCCTCACTTTTGTGGATAGATTCGCATACTCAGGCCATGTTATATCCCACGACATGACTGATGATGATATCATCAAGCAGACCACCAAGCTTCTTGTCGTGGGAAATACTCTACAGAGGAAATTCTCCTACTGTAGCAGAGAGGTGAAGATGGAGTTATTCAGGAGTCACTGCTACTCTATATAGTCTCGGGGCCAAGGGCTGAAAAAATAATTGTCGTGGTACCCATGCGGTAGCAGCTTCATAATATACCATCTGAAAGGAAAATTTGTCTACTTTTCGAACCTGGCAATGAAAATTTCAAACTCGTGTAGCTTCATGGTGATTTTTTGGTTACCATGACAACCATATTACATATTTCAGACCAACATGTTTAGTCTAGTAGTCCAGTGGACCCCACGTGCACCCCCTGGACAATCTAATGAGGGCCTACTTTTTTAAAATGCACAAATATGTCTAAAAAACAAAAATCAATGTTAACACTGTCAACTAATGTCCCATGGGGTTCGTATGGCGGCCATCGTCGATCGCGAAATATTTGACTTTCTCGAAATTACCAAAATGTCCATAAATTCATAAATAATGTAGTTACAAATTTAATTTTGGTGCCCACGTGACAAGAATAGCATGGCCTATTGTAATAAGAACAATTAATGCAGTAATTGGTACAAGTTTAGTCATGGAACGGCAAAAACCTAAAAAAAGGCGGAAAAATTACTTCGGTTTCGCCGACAACTTTCAACATAAATGACAATACCTTCACTAATATACAACATACTGGTCGGTTTAACATATCAAAATCATCGTCTATTATTCCTCCACCTAATGCAGTCTAACAATTGACATACATATATGACCATCATACATTAATTGTTACCAATGTTACTCACCCAAGAACCAGCTGTTCTTCCTGCCTTTCGGGGTTGATAAATGGGTACCTGGAGAAACCTGGGGAAGGTAACTGTGGTAATACAGATGTCACACTAGCCCTGTGTCCCGGGGTAACGGGTTCTTACCCACCACAGGCTTAAAGGGCTAATGCCACGGAGATGAGCACCGAAAGCCACGCTCAGCATAGCGTATGCCTTTAACCTTACCTTACTTTAAGGTGTCCACTCACTTTGTTGGTAGACCGCAGAGGTTACCAGTTCGATTCTCCGCCGCTGCAGGGTTCTCGCATAAAAATATTGACAAAGAAATGTATGATTGAGAAGTTAAGAATGGAAGAAAAAGAGTTAAGGAAAAGAAAAATTAAGAAGAAAAATCAGTTAAGAAGAAGAAGAAACTAAGAAAAAGAAGAAACTAAGAAGTTAAGAGGAAGAAGAAGTTAAGAAGTTAAGAAGAAGAAAAGCTAAGAATGTAACAAAGAAACAAATTAGTGTAGGTAAAGTAACAGATTAACCTAACCTTACCTAACTTGAATAAACCTAACTCGACCTAACTGTTCTTCATTACTTTTATATTGTATTTTCTGTTTGATTAGCCTTTCTGTCTGCCATAGAGAGTGCAACGGGTCTTGTGTCTCAATCTTCCTTGTGGGGCATCCGTGTCTGCCTTCATCACGATTTTTATTCTGATGATAGACTTTCCCTCCTACATCCCTCCTAGATTACTGCTTCCATGTCAAAGACCCATCTCTTTGTGCAGAGCGCATAACTGAGGTCATAGTCTCTGGCATGGAGGCGTACATTCCACACACTTTCTCTAATCCTAAAGCCCGTCAACCTTGGTTTAAAATCTGCTTTTCTCATGCTGGGCCGAGATAGAGAGGTGGCTCACAAACGGTAACCTTTAGCATCCATCTCCTGAAACTCATGCCCTTTATATTTCTGCCCCTAATCATGCCAAAAACTTTACTTCAACTTACCAAAAACTCTTTCATTCATAGAAAATGTCAAAATCTTTCTGATCAAATTCCTCTCGTGACTTCTGGCATCTAGCAAATAACATCTCTAACAATTTTCTTCTTCATCTTTCCCTCCTATGCTTCACCCCAGATGGCTCCACAGCTGTCTCATCTTTTTTCTAAAGCTGAACTTTTTCGCTTAAACCTTTGCTAAAAATTCCACCTGGTTGATGAAGGGCTTGTTCCTCCTTCTCCCCCACCTTTACTATATATGCTGTCTTAAGATCCTTTTGTAATGATGTTTTCTTTGCCCCTTCTGGCCTAGATCTCGAAGGCTTACGGTCCTGAGGAGTCCCCCTCCTATTGTTCTCCAAAACTGTGCTTCTGTGCTTGCCCCCTTGCCTGGTCAAACTTTTCCGTCTTTCTTATCTACTTCCACCTTTCCTTCTTGCTGAAAGTTTGCTCACATCCAACCTGTTCCTAAGAAGAGTTGACCGTTTAATCCTTTCAAACTACCGTCCTATAGCTTTGACTTTCCCGCCTTTCTAAAGTTTTTGAATCTATACTTAATAAGAAGATTCTTAAGCATCTATCTGCTCACAATCTTCTATCTGATCGTCAGTACGGTTTCCGTAAAGGGCGATCTACTGCGATCTTCAGCTTTCCTAACTGAATCTTGGTCATCCTCCTTAAGGCGTTTCGGTGAAACTTTTGCTGTTGCCCTGACATATCAAAAACTTTTTATAGAGTCTGGCACAAATCTTTAATTTCCAAATACCCCCATTCGGTTTCTATCATTCTCTCTGTAACTTCATCTTAAGTTTTCCCTTTTAAACCGTTCTTTGCAGCTACTGTAGACGGACATTGTTCTTTTCCTAATCTATCAATAGTGGTGTTCCCCAGGGTTCTGTCCTATCCCCCCACTCTCTTTCTATTATTCATTAATGACTTCTAAGTCTAACTCAAAGCCCTATCCACTCCTACGCTGATGATTTCACCCTGCATTTTTCAACGTCGTTTATTAGACGTCCAACTCAACAGGAACTAAGTGATCACGGAGAGATGCCACCGAGCGCCTAACTTCTGATCTTTTTATAATTCTGATTGGGGCAAAGCAAACCTTGTTTTGTTCAATGCCTCAAAAACCCAATTTCTTCACCTATCTACTCGACAAAACCTACCAGATAACTACCCTCTTCTTCAATGACACTCAACTGTCTCCTTCTCCTACAATGAACATTCTAGACTATCCTTTACTAAAAATCTGAACTGGAAATCTCGCATCTCATCTCTTGCTAAAACAGCTTCTAAGAAGTTAGGTGTCCTGTGGCGTCTGCGTCCTTTTTTTCTCCCTTCCAATTGCTTTTCTCTCTACAGGGGCCTTATCCGCCCATGTAGGAGTATGTTCTCACATGTTTGGGGGAGGATCCACTCATACACTCTCCTAAAAAAGGGTTGAGTCAAAAGCTTTTCGTCTCATCAACTCCCCTCCTCTGACTGACTGTCTTCAATCTTTAAATCACCGCCGCAATGTTGCTTCTCTTTCTCTCTTCTACCGTTATTTTCATGCTCACTGCTCTTCTGGGAAATTGCTAATTGCATGCCTCCCGCCCCTCCCGCGGTCCTCGCTGCACAAGACTTTCTACTCATTCTCATCCCTATTCGGTCCATCTTCCTAATGCAAGAGTTAATCAGTATCTTTACTCTTTCATCCCTTTCACTGGTAAACTCTGGAACTCTCTTCCTGTTTCTATTTTTCCACTTTCCTGTGACTTAAATCTTTTCAAAAGAAGAGTAACAAAAACACCTCCCGAACTAAATTGGCTCACACCCCCTTTTTATATTATTTTTTACTTCTTCTTTATAGGGACTGGAAACTAAGCGGGCTTTGTGTTACCCATTTTTTTTGTGCCCCTTTGGGCCCGTCCTTTGTGATGTAAAAGAAAATTTAAAAAATAATAAGTTTGTCATTTCAATGTTATTCTTGTCAAATACACAAAATCATGTACATTTGAAAACCTTGTTCACGGTTCCTGTTCACGTTGCCTGGTGCAGTTTTGGTGAAAATTGACGAAGCTTCGAGTGTGTAGATATTAGATGGCCACGACTAATTAAATAGAAAAAAACATTAAAGGCTACCCCAAAAAAAACCTTTCAAATCAAGTTATTGATTATAACCGCGAAACTAAAAGACAAAATATAACATTTGCTTTATAATCTGGAGAACACATCCTTGCCTGAGATTCCTCGCACAGTAGTTATTGTAAACCATGATGCGATGATAACTAAATCATAACTAAATGTAGTGTGAACCCTTATAAGCTAGTAGTCATTACAATAGTCTATGATCAACATTACAGCGGCTTACAATGTGTTATGCTATCAAAGGGACAATAACAATCCAATCTTGAGTTTCATCCACCTATCCTTCGATGACACTCACGCATATTAGTTATCATCCTATGACAAACACTCGTCAAATATCTCCCTGTATCTACCATTAATCAAATCACTCGTCACTATATTTATATTTATTATCATGTGATCACTCGGGCGGCGCTTCTTAATTAACGGCCACTAATATAAGATAAGATACTTTGATCCTATCTAGACACTTTGCAAGTACCAACTACAAGGTTATTGACTATACAAAGCGCCACCACGCCAGGACGAACCTGGTGGGCTCGAACCGCTGACCGAATGCAGGAACGCTGCACGCGAGCCCACAGCTCTACCAACCGAGCCACCCTGACGGGTTCGGCCACTAATAAATTGTTGGCATGACGTTTCGGTGAGCCACAAATGAATCATTGCATTATATTAATTAGTCTGTGAGTGAATGAATGTTACGTTTCATAATAGGCCAGTCAGTGTGTACACTATTCAATCAGTTCGGTAGGTAGTTCATTCGATAGTTTCATTTCTTTGTGGATTGCTTTCTGGAGTGTTTCTCCTGCTGGGGGTTGTTGTGCTACTCGGAGGTACGCGGTTCTGCTCCTAGAAACACATCTGGTATTCGGGTGCAGGTCAATTGGTACTGAAGCGCGCGCGCACACGCGCACGCACACACACACACACACACACACACACACACACACATACTCTATACGTATACCTGCCCCCCCCCCACGCTGCCACAGGCCAACAGTCTCGTTCCTTCGCCCTCCACGTCACACTGTGGACCATTAGCCCACCAAATAAGTTCACTGATAAAAGGTATCGCGGGCTGAAAAATACACACAAGTTGGGTCTTACTGCCCCGGGAAACAATATACAGTAAATTTGGTAAAAGAAAAACGCAAAATGTGTTTCGGAAAATTATGTTCACCACACATACTTTTACTTCCTCGTATGTCGTAACACTATTTCTTTTCAGTATGAAATCATCGTTGTTTAAAACACGCGGTGTAGAGCATATAACAAAGCAAGGAATAAGTATCCTGTAGTTTTGGTTTCTTTTCTTTTCAGTGACGCAGCTCGCCGGTCAGATAATCTAGCCTCACAAGGCTCCCGCGATCGCTGATGATTATTTCATTGGTGCCTCCAACACCCTGCGTGGCTCCACTCGGCGATCCAGGTGACCTTTGACAGAAAACTTAAATATTCCATCATGAAAAGCGAAAATGTAAACTTTCAAACGTAATTCGGGTTTTTCGTCGATTATAGCTTGTTAAAAGACTGACAATGACGCTTATTTGACTTTGTAGGTGTCGTCTATAGCATGTAACAGAGGGCGGCAGGACTCCTAGTAAATATACGTAACATTCAGTTTATACTTCACAACATTATAACATCAACAGTGGAAATTGTGTGGTGACAACTGTCTATTGGTGCTTTAACCCCTTGAGAACCCAGAACGTAATTTCCATTTGAATTTGGTTACCATTATAAGCGATTTTTAGTGATTATAAGCAATATTTTATAGATATGACTTATTTAGTATCCTTGTCAACTATCTATTTTGGTATATTCAGTTACTTTTCGTTATTTTATGGCTCGACAACATACAATTTTTTATAGCACAGGAAAGATCTGGGTGTGAAGAGGTTAAACTCTGCCAAAAGTAGTCTGAGCATCAACAGGTCAGCGAGTATAGCAGCAGACTTGGTCCCTATAGAGAACACCTTTATTTCTATTGAATGAGACCAGACCAGGTTTTCAAAGCCTCTCAATGTAGATGCCTATTTCTAACGTGGATGCGAAGATGGGTTGGACATCGTATATATAACAACCAGAAGCAGCAGTGGCAATTACGGTCCAGTAAGTCCTTTGTCCACTGTATCCGTACATGGAATAAGCAGAGCGTATACGTGTGTGTGTGTGTGTGTGGGGGGGGGGGGGACGCAACTCTTTTAAGTTTTCCTTCCTCCCTTGCGATAAAAACTCCTTCCTTCCTTGCGGACTGCGATTCACGATAAACGGGAGGCACGTCACCGCCCCTACCTGCCGCCTCCCCCAATAATTAATTTCAAGGTAAACAAGGTAGCACTAGCACACGGAGGTGCATGGGAGCCTCGGTACACGCTGACCACACCACACCACACCACACCACACCACACCACACCACACACACACACACATGTAAGAGTATATATATACTAGCCGCAAAGCCGCCCGCCGGGCGGACTTTTTGGCTAGCTCCTGCGGAGGGCTATTGGTGGGCCTTTGGCCCACCACATTTGTTTGGTGGGCCGAAGGCCCACCAAACACAGACTCTCCAGATAGCCCCTTCTAGCTTTCCTGAAATCATGGATGTAGAAATGTATGTATTAACGCCAACCCATTCACATCACCCCCAACCCATTCACTCACCCATTACCCATCACCCCCCACCCATTCACTCACCCATTACCCACCACCCCCCACCCATTCACTCACCCATTACCCATCACCCCCCACCCATTCACTCACCCATTACCCATCACCACACACCCATTAACTCACCCATTACCCATCACCCCCCATCTATTCCCTCACCCATTACCCATCACCCCCCACCCATTCACTCACCCATCACCCCACACCCATTACCCATCACCCCACCCATTCACTCACCCATTACCCATCACCCTACATCAAGGTTTCCTCAATTCTCGCAACCCACTTTTTTTTTCACAATTCTCGCTAATAGGCTGCTAAAAAAAAAAAAAAATTAAAGTGATCGGATCATCTCATAAGTGGGCTTAAAACCTTCCCCTGGTCAACCTGGTTCCAAAACTGTGCCATATGATGGAATTCCGCCAAGGGGGGCGGAACCTATACCACACACACACACACACACACACACACACACACACACACACACACACACTTTCGCTTATATTATTTTTTATATATATATATATATATATATATATATATATATATATATATATATATATATATATATATACTGTGAAGTGTGAATGGACCAGAAAAAATCGGTGATAGCGGCAAGAATTGTTCGTTCATCAATGTGAAGAAAAACTTGATAAACATTGGCAGATAAGGAAACAGTACCACACAAGTCTAGCTCAGGCCCTGTATGCTACAACTAGATCAAAACAGCTACATCAATACATTCCCAAATAACAGGCGCCGATACACCTTGCATACTTATTGAGCTCCAAATGTGCTAGGTGGCTTCTCTGCGTGTTCCATCATACAAAATACTATTTATGTGACGTGTTTTGACGCGATACACTGGCAGCCTGCAAACTACTGACAACCTGGCTGGTGACCCTTATAGCTTCTATGCGTCCCTCTCTCCTATGCTTCTCTCCCATCCTCTTCAGGCGACAAGTAGTAAGTAGTATAGTAATAGAAAGGGAATACAAACGAATTGTGATGTGACTGCTGGGAAACAAATGCACTTTGTGATGAACAGATGAAATATTTGTCCTGAAAGAGTGACGATGATAAGACAAGATACAATGAAGAGATGAAATAAAGAGAAAAAAAGCCAAACCCCCGCCAGCACACTATCTTCCGTCACCGCAGACATACATGTTGGCCTCTGAACTCATTGTCACTTACATTCGCAAACACTTTGATATAAATGCATGGGGGAAAACAAACATGGTGCACTAATGCCGTGTTCAGAATGGCATATTATGTAACTGATCAAGTTGCCTCTTTGATTCTTGTACCTCACAATTTTCCGACATTTTCCGACATTTTCAGGACACCTCAATACCATTCATTAGTACACAACCTTGCATTCCTGTCAAGCGCATAACAGCATAGTGATGTGCAGTGATGTGCATGCCAGTCACTGTGCCTTTCCCAACACTACCCCGCCACGAAGATAAATAATGAATGAGAATATAGTATGCAGCGGAGGGTGCTTCCCATCACACAGCAAGGCAAGGCAAGGCAGCACACGGCGCCCCTGCCACGCTAACGATGCAGGTGCGTTGTGTACACTAGTCCAATACTTTGCTCATGATGAATCGCCCTGTTTGTACGGGGAAACTCTCGTTTACATTGTTTCAGAGTCAGTTAATGTGAATCACGCCTGTAGTCTTCCGTATTAGGAATAATGAAGGGTTGATATACATTATATCTGTTATAGGTGCAGAAAACACACACACACACACACACACACACACACATTGGAGAGGCGGTGGCCGAGTGGTTAGTTTGGAAGTGATGAGCTCGAGGTCGCGAGTCGAGGTCCCGCCGGGGGAAACACTTCGGCAATTTGTTAACGCGGTGGCCGGATGGTTAAAATCTGTTAGTGGTGAGCTCAAAGTTCCGAGTTCAAGTCCCGCCAAGAGCAACTCTTTCTTCCATCGTCAAGTGGCCGAAGACATCCACATGCTGCCCATCAACCTCACCTTTGACTATGAGTGCGGCGGAGAGCACCAGGGGGCGGCATGAGCTTCTAATAAGGTGTCACACAAAAAAATCCAGCCTGCGTCATCACGGGCGAGGGCCAATCCTTATAGCTCTCACAGGGCCAAACCACCTCAGCCCTCAAGGATGATGATAACCTAAATGCGCTATAGGCTCAAACGTAAACACACACACACACTCACAGTCTCACACACACAGATGGGGATTGCAATAGTATAGGGCAACTCACTACTGGTGGCCCCAATGTAACCATGGTTCACGGAGGATTATGAAATGCTGTTTGTTTTGAAAAAGCAGGGCTGTGAAACGTGCGTCTGTAAGGAGCCTTGATACAAGCACTCCTCTAATTTTTACAATGCATATGTTGGCTGGTATTCTCTTTTTCATAATATGCCAAATGACAACCCCAAAACACTACATGCTTCGCTCACGCACATTTCCAGCGCTGGGAACAAAATGAGGCATTTAGGAGGGTAGGTACATAGAAAAATATAAAACAATAAGTTAGGAAGAGGAAGGAGACCAAGACTTGAAGGCCCTATATACTGTGCCGCGTCCGTGTGATGGGCGAGACTTCCACTGTGCAACTTGATATTTGCCAATTGGTATATAAAACACATTTTCTTGGTGAACAATCCCTGATTAGGCAAATGCTTTCACATATCGCAGAGTGCTTGCTAGTACCACCGGCACACTGAGTCTAAGGTGTGAGGTGAATTACCTCAAATCAGCATGGCTCAATGGGATTGCCTTCACATTTATGGATAAAATGACATACTTGGGCCATGTTTTATCCTACGGCATGACTGATGATGGTGACACCAACAAGCAGACCACAAAGGCCTTTGTCGTGGGAAATACTCGCCTGAAGAAATTTTCCTACTGTAGTAGAAGGTGAAGCTGGAATTATTCAGGAGTCATTGCTTCTCTAAACAGCAACTCGTTGTGTTCGCGGTTCAAGGTGACCACTCTGAACCGCTTTAAGGTATGTCACAATGACCTCACAATGATCCTTTAAAGGTCCAAAAAAAGATCCTTTAAAAGGCTTCTGGGGCTGCCCAGATGGTCCAGCGCCAGGAACGGGGTGAAAAATTTGGGTGTGATCCATCGACACTTCGAGTTCTGCATGAGGAGTATACAGAGAAGAGCTCTCAGAGAACTCCATCATCACCTTCGTCAGGCAGAGCTCGGCCTATGTATGTGGATCTATACAAAAAGAGTGGCTGAGCCTGCTGTTTGCACACAATGAGGGGTAACGCAGCTGTACATTGGTATACTATGCACACCTATCATTACCTAGGTATAGCAGTGTACAAAATATATAATGTCTCATTATATATGTACATTATAATATATGTGTATATAATGTCCCCATGTATATATAATTATCTTATATTTGTATTTGCACTTAGGTTCATTTCCTCTTTTATTTTTTTTTGTATTCTAAATGTGTATGTTTATTCTGCTTAGTTATGTTGCCTATGTCTTCGGGTGAAATAAGATAATAATAATAATAATTATTATTATTATTATCACTATTACTACTATTATGATATCATTCACTACGCAGAGAGTAAGATGCAGTACCTCTTTGGGGAGCCAAGAGATTCATGTGCATTCGACATAAAATTATTTCCCCGAGTTTAAAGGTTAAACAAATAAATCATCAATCAACATTTTTCCTACTAAGGTATTTGCCTGAAGTAGAGTTTTTGCCGGCAGTAATGAAAAGTTCATAAACTCGCTGACAATTTTTTCCGACAGGCTGATCTCAGCAAGCACACGGCACACCTGAACGATTGACTGCTGAAATAACTGGTCAGTCCAAGGTCAAGAAAGGGTTCCTTTCTATAGGTCGTGAGTCAGTAGAGTATCAGAACGATGACGATGCACAGTGGCTGTCCGTGGTAGCTGGCTGGCTGAGGTGCACCCTTGATAGAGAGCTTTAAAAGATACATAGATGATAGAGATATCAATCAATCAATCAATCATTGGGGGCATACGCCGGGGGGCGCGTCGCCTCGCCCACCCTACGACGCCACTCCCGGGGGTCACCACGCGCGAGTTCCCATGCAGGCTCCTTTCCCATACCAAGCAGCTCTCGACAAGAAACATCAACTTGCCCCAGCCACGAGCCTTGTGGGCGCCCCCTTGGCCTCCTCCACGCCGGATTGTCTCTTACAGATACAACCCGATGGGAAGGATCGGTTTCAGGGTAGCGTGCCACATGGCCATATAGCCGAAGTTGGCGCTGACGGACTATGCAGGTAATAGGCCTCGATTCAGTCTCACGGTGCAATCGCTGATTTGACACGTAATCATCCCAGCGATACCCCATGATTCTGCGAAGACACTTATTACCAAAGGCATTGATTCGTCTCTTCAAGTCACTATTTAGTGTCCATGTCTCACAACCATAGAGTAAGACAGGGATCACAAGCGACTTGAAGATCCGGATCTTTGTCCTCCTGCACAGGTACCGACAACGCCAAATACTCCCGCTGAGCGAGTCCATAACACCGTGGGCTATGCCAATCCGCCGTAAGGCTTCTTGACGTGACCCGCCGTCATTATGGACTGCGCTACCAAGGTATGTAAAACTTTCCAAGATCTCAATGTCCTCGCCACACGCATGAACAGACTGTACTGCTTCATCTAGTAAGTCTCCAAACACCTGGACCTTGGTCTTGAGCCAGGAGACCGCAAGTCCCAAAGGCTTTGCCTCCTCGTGCAGCGCCTCGAGAGCCATCACCAGGACCTCCAGCGACTCAGCAAAGATTACTGCATCATCGGCAAAAACAAGATCAGTGATCTTGCTGTTGCCGACGGATGCTCCACAATCACTTTGATCTACAACCTTGTCCAATACCCAGTCCATACAAGCATTGAAAAGTGATGGGGCAAGGACGCACCCTTGCCTCACTCCTGTATTCACAGGAAAGAAGCTGGATACACCTGCCCCACACTTCACAGCACTCTCAGTGATAGAGATAGAGAGCTTTTAATTAAAGGAGGCTAGATAAATTCATGGATGGGGATGAAAGGTGGATGTAGGTAGTGTTAAGTAACAAGAACTACCTCGTGTAGGTCTCACTGCCTCTTGTAGCTTCCTTATTTTCTTATGTTCTTATGATATAAACACCCATGTACAGCTTCATGTAGTGTCTGTTCCACTTCCCACCCTTCATTGTGCAATTTACGGCGTCTGAGTTACATTATTAACATTATAGGAAACATACTTTATACAACACTCGTGATGATGATAATAACGATGATGGTGGTAGTGATGATGATGCAAATAGTAGTAATGGTGATGGCGTTGGGTGGTGGTGACGAGGGTGGTGGTGATATTCTAGACTGATTATAAAAGAAGAAATAACAGTAATGATGAAGAACATTTCTCTTTAAAATTCAGAAGACGTGGAACGTTTTTAACCGAGATATAAAAGTACAGTCATAATGGGAGGAACATAAAGGTACAGTCATAATGGGAGGAACATAAAGGTACAGTCATAATGGGAGGAACATAAAGGTACAGTCATAATGGGAGGAACATAAAGGTACAGTCATAATGGAAGGAACATAAAGGTACAGTCATAATGGGAGGAACATAAAGGTACAGTCATAATGGGAGGAACATAAAGGTACAGTCATAATGGGAGGAACATAAAGGTACAGTCATAATGGGAGGAACATAAAGGTACAGTCATAATGGAAGGAACATAAAGGTACAGTCATAATGGGAGGAACATAAAGGTACAGTCATAATGGGAGGAACATAAAGGTACAGTCATAATGGGAGGAACATAAAGGTACAGTCATAATGGGAGGATATAAAGGTACAGTCATAATGGGAGGATTATAAAGGTACGGTCATAATGTGCCTTTGAGATAAAATTGAATCCTCTAAAGCGTAGCACTTGCATGATTTTTTTGTAAGTCAAGTTTACAGTGAATCAGCCCCCAAGACACGGGATGGGATAACCAAATCCATGATTCTGTATACCCCCATATTAAATTATTGCGATAAGTGTAGTGGGTTACGTCCGTGCCTGCGTGGGTGGCGTTCCTCGGGGGGGGGGGGGTCATGGCGGGGCAGCGCGACTTTCACATCACGGTTGATCAAAAAGAATAAGTAAATAAACATAAAGTCAAAGGCAGCGTATCATCATCATCCCTAATTTCCCCAATCGCTTACTTTCCACCGCCATGTTGGTTTTCCTGCCTTTTTTTTCGATTTTTTAAATGGGTTTATTCTCCTAAACTTGTTAACTACATGCTTCCTCTCTCGCAGCACGGCCCACCACCACAAAACTTTCCACTCCCTTCATCCTTATTATGTTCATCATTTGCATGCATGAGCCAAGGAATGGGTTCATTATGCTTGTATTACCTCCTCTACGGGTAAACTGTCCAATAGATTGCCTCCCAGTTTCCCACGTGCCAATGATTTAGTTCTTTCAGAATGAAAATACCAGGCAACTTTGCAATTAACATTCTATTTGTATTGTGTTATCTGTACCATTACTTTATGCCGGTGAAGTGGAAGCTATAAGGACTTTTTTTCACCTTTACCCGCCATGATTCTGTTTGCATTTGCATGATAAATATATATAATTTCATTGGAAAAAACCCTCTTCCGTACAGTATTTGGACTGGAGGCGGCCAGAAGCCAGAGCAGACAAGTAGTACTAGAATGGTCAAGATGGAACAAGTTGATGCACACATCGCAACATAAAGTGTGAAGTAGACGGAGGGAGTCTGCAACAATACATCCATAAACAAATGTCCTTGTACTGAATGAATACAAGAGTAATAACCAGGCAGGAGATGTAGTTTACCTGTGGCAGATCACTTTCAGAAATTGTGTTGTAAAGGAACTAAAGTTGTGGATTTAATGCTAGTTTCACGATGAGAAAATAGATGCAGCAGTTGCCTCGTGCTTCTGCCACGCCTCCCTTGCATCTACATGGCAACACTTTACACTCGCCATTTTCGGATTCATCATTAACAGTGTATCATACTCCATTAATATATCCCTTCTATTACAACCACACGTACAACCTTCCACCGTGTGTGTATCCCGATGATCTGGGGAGAAAAACACACTCACGCACTCACATGC